>JAJHZJ010000675.1:3226581-3533988 GCA_023548195.1 Bettongia penicillata ogilbyi
CTGCATTATAACTAGCATCGACAATTCCTATCAGTGTCTATATGTTTCTGGTGATAGCAAATCAAGGTTTTTCTTTCTCTCTCCTAGACAACCCAAAGGAGACAACCCGTGTAGCAGTATTTGTAAGAATTTTGGATGTCAACGACAATGCTCCACAGTTTGCTGTGTTCTATGACACCTTTGTATGTGAGAATGCGAGACCTGGACAAGTAAGTGTCTGTGAAATATAACAAGTATAATATATATTTTTTAACTTTATAAAAAATAATACCGTATTAATGTTAACAATCAGAGGGAAAACAGGGAGAGTAAGAGACAGAGACAAGAGAGACAGTGAGAAAAAGACAGATTTGTAAAGATTATGATAGGATCCTTAATTCCTTTTTAATGGCTATTAAAGTCTTGTGGAAGTTGTAGCTGCTTGCCGCCACAAGGCAGTAAGTGGGTAGGTACAAGCAATTTCCAAACTCTTTGAAAAGCAAAAGAAAATCCTTCTGGTTTTTCAGATAAATATAGAAAACCACTAGATGAAGAGGGTAAGTGAAAGCAATAGAAGATACAGAGGGAATTAAAGGATAGGAAGACATCCAAAAGGATAGAGATTCATTCAATTCCAGGATGTAGAAATGAAATTAAAATATGACCATGTGATAGTAAAAGAGGAACCAAATCTTTGATACATGCGTTAAATTCCAGAATTACAGCAACATGAAATTATCTAATGACATATTTCTTTATAAAGCTCTCCCTGAATGAACTTTATGTATTTACTCCTAAAACCTTTGCTTCAGTAGACTCATTTTGTTGTTCAAAAAGGCAGAACATATGAATCTGAATGAAATGCTCTTAATTGGTTTCAGCACTATCTTCATGGAAGGAAGCAGAATGTTATAAATAATAATTGGAAATCAATTTTTTTTTTTAAAGAAAGAGAACCCATCACAGAACCACATTATGTTTTGACATCACTTCATGGTCTCTATAAACATCAATGTCACTACTACATTTTTATGCAAATTACATTACCCTATCTCTCAAATTCTTCCTATCAAATAATCAAACAAATTCAACAGTGCTTATACAGTTTTTTGAAATGGTAAAATTGTGTCAACTGGATTTTATTTTTCCTTTCAAATGCTATGGAAAACTGGAGTTCAGCTAATTTATATGCTATGTTTGGTTAATGTTGTATTAAAATCCAGAGCCTTGTAAATATTTCTGTTTTACTTCTTGAAGTTGTTTTCTAGTCACATTTATCCTTTGCCTATGTTCACTCTGTTCCATTTGATCATACCCACAGAGTGCAGCTTAAAATTTTAAAACTATATGTAAGTTGTCCGTCTTTTACACATGAATAGACTAATGTTTCTAGCTTTACAGGGACAATAGATCCACAAAAGTAAATTGCCTATATATTTGTTTGGACAATCTCGGTTTAATAATAATGATAATAATAATAATAATAGCTACCATACAAAGCTCTTTAAGGTTTGGAAAACACATTACAAATATCTCATTTTATCTTAACTTCCCTTTGAGCTAGCCCCATTTTGAATTTGAGGAAAAGAAGCCAGACAAGTTAAGTGACTTGCCCAGAGTCACATAGCTAGTCAAAATCTGAAGTGGTATTTGAACCCAGATTTTTATACCTCTAGATTCACCACTGTTTATTGTGCCAGCTAGTTCTCCAATGACCAGAAATAGATCCTATTCACATATCCCTAGGAACCAGATTGTGCAGTATCTGGAAGGTACAAAAAGCTATTGAAACAAAAGCCAATCATTCAACAAGCATTTATTAAACACTTATTCTCTGTCAGGCACTGTTCTAAGTATTTGAGATTCCAAAGGAAAACAAAAACCTTTCACATAGTTCACATAGTAATGCATAGTCTTTTTATTCAAGGAGCTCATATTCAAAGAAGGGAGAAAGCATGCATATAGCTAGGTAAAAACATACACACACACACACACATATATATATACATATAGGTATGCATATACATACATATGTAAACATACACTTGTATACAGCAAGCTATGTTTGTAAACCTATATGTATACATGCATGCATATATACATATGTCTATATATGTATATTTTGTTTTGTGTAGTTTGCAAACTACATATGTGTATATATTTATGTGTATGCATATATATATGTATATATATATATATGTAATCCACCTATTTAGTTATTAAATCAAAGGTAATTTCTGGGAGAAGGTTCTAGCAGTGAGGTGGAAGGTGGGCAGCAGGGAAAGGCTTCTCCAAGACTATGTAATTTAAACTGTCTTAAAGGAAGCCAGGGATTCTAGGAGTTAGAGATAAAGTGAGTATCCCAGACATCAGTGCAAGTTAACAGTCAGGAGATGGGGTGTTATGAGAGAGAAAATGGCAAGTGGAGGGTGTATAGGAGAGTAATACATAAGATGATGAGTAAGGTTAGAAGTTTTCTGGTTAAAAAGGGCTTTAAATGCCTAATAGAACACTTTATATTTGATCCTGGAGGTGAAAGAGAGTCACTGTAGTTTATTTAGTAGGGAGAGCAATGACATGGTCACAACTTTGCTTCAGTAAAACCACTTTGGCAGCTGAGTGGAGTACTGACTGAAGTGAGGAGGGTATCAAAGGAGACAGACCAAATTACAAATTAATTGAAGTAGTCTAGGCAAGAGAAAATGAATATACTGAGTGGAGATAAGAAGAAAAATATGTAATGATATGAAGAGTAGAAACAACAAAAATTAAGAATAGACTAAATATATGTAGTGAGTAAAAATGAGAAATAGACAAGGACCTAGCTTGTGTGTCTGGGCTACTGGTAGGATGATATTACCCTTGACAGTAATAGGCAGAATCAAAAAAGAGAAGAAATTGGTAGGTGGGGGTGGGGGCAAGAGATAATTAATTCTATTTTAAACATGTTGAGTTTGCAATGCCTGAAAACATGCATTATGAAATATCAAAAAGGCCTTGACAGTATAGAAATAGAGCTCAGAAGAGAGATGAAGACTGGATAAATTGATCTGGGAATAATCTACTTAAAGATGGTAATGAAACGTGCTGAAACTGATGAAACCACCAAGTGAGATAGTGTATAGGGAAGAGGGAAGTGGTACCAAGACAGAGCCTTGGGAGAAGCTGACATTTAGTCAGCATAATGTGAGTGAAGATCTGGCAAAGGAGACTAAAAGGGAGCAGTCAAACAGGAAGGAGAAGGAAAAGTAGTGATTAGTGTCATGAAAAGGTAGAGAGAAAAGATTTTCCATGAAGAGAGAATGAGTCAAAATCTTCAGAGGCCAAGAAGGATGAGACTTGAGAAAAAAATTTGACTATTTAAGCGATCATTGGTAGCTACAGACAGGGTAATTTCAATTAAGTTAGAATATTCATACATATTTACTATGCTTTTACTTTATGTAATTTCATAAAGAAAGATGTACTCTTTCAAATGGAGTATCTTAAATGATAATATGTTTGCAATGACTGTTAGTGGAAATCTATTGTGCTAAGAATGATGTACTGGTTTGAAATCATAAGCCTTTCATTGACAGTATAATGAAACTATAAAATCAATTTCACTTTAACCTTTTCTATCAATGAATAGCTTTGATTACTTAATGGAATATTGCTGTTTCATAACTTGATCATCAATTTCTACTAACTGTAATTGTGGTGGTTACTCAAAAGTAGTAACAGAGGCATAAAATAGGGAGACAAATGTTTGCCTGGCATTTTTGCCCATGTCCTGAAGGATGTACTTTGTAGATTCTAAACAGAACAAATCCATGCAGAGGTCAACTTGCTCATGACATTGTACTAATTGAATTGCTTTTTAGAATGCTACATAGCTTTTTGATAGAAATTGCTAAAATCCATCAGTTAACCCTTCAAAGGGGAGAGAAAAAAATTATCCAGATTTTGACATGTAGAACAGAATTGTTCCAACATTATATGTGTCTCAAGATAGTTTCTGCAGATGGACAGCAAGTGTACCTCAGAACTGAATGGGAGTCAGAGACTAGATTGAACCATATCCAGGAAGTTGAATGGTGCTTTCAATTATCTTAACATACTTTCTGCTATGTAGTTAACAGTTGTCTTTTTAACATCATTGTTCTTTAGTTTATACTATCTGGCTCCAAACTGTAGAAAACTGCAGCCAAAAGAACATACATTTCAGGTAATCCAATGGGCACACACACACACACATATACACACACACACACATGCACACACACACACACACACACACACACACCTTTGTCCATTGAAGATTTCCAAAAAAACATCATCTAAGGCATATTAATAGAAAAAACATGACCAAAAAGCAAACATGGTAGATTGAAATTTAGGTATTTAGTTTACTTGCTGGAATATTTGAAATATTACAAGAACCAAAGGAAAACCTTATTTTAAATTACTTCAGCAACCATTTTTTCAGCATCTATTTGCTAGGTCTTATAATACAAATTTAACAACAGCAACAAAATTGAAGGATGCCCAGACAGCTGGATTTGTACTTGATGTGTAGGAAAGGCGGAAGCTATTCAAAAGTGGAATGGACAGCCTTATAGGTGCGAGTGAGTTTCACTTCCCTGGAGATCTTCATGTCAAGACTGTATGGCCACTTGGTGGTACATTTTAGAGTAGATAAGTATTCAAGTTCATGTAGAATGATTGCAGTTAGATTTGAGTTATCTTTTAAATATGAGCCAGCTATGCCTTTGGGGCCACATGAACTTCTGAATTATTGAAAGCTCACCTCACTATCTACATCATCAATTGTGATTTAGAATTTTAATTTTACAAATGGATTTGATTCTCTGATCATAACTTTACTATCCATATGGTAAATTTGATCTATTTGACTTTAAATACAATTTTTCTCCTTACATTTTAATTACCTATATTTTATTTCAATTTAAAATACCTACATTTGAATATAACTGTTTCTCACTGTTGTATCAAGACCATTTACCCATTACCAGCTCCTTTTTATAGTTTGAATAAGCTTTTCCATCTAATAATTCTCATCTTCTAATTAGTTTTTCAAAGTATATATGAAAAACAAGTGATAACCTTTATTTTAATAAGTATTAAGATATTGGCATAAAAGCTCCTTGTACTGATGGAGATAAAGTAACTTGTCTATAATTTACAATCTTTGAAATTTGACCAGAAAATGATAGCATAGTATAGAAAGATAGACCTCCAGTCTGATGGTCAGGAAGGCTTTACTTCAATTCTTGACTCTGATGACACATACTGTCTACGCTATCCTACACAGATCACTTAAATTTTTACTGCCACAGGCAATTCTCTACGACTATACTTTTAAGAGAAAATACCAAACTGAATTACTACAGAGATCATCTTCACTGGGAGTTCCCTATACTAATAAAACCATGGGCCCCCAAAATGGTTGCCTGAGACCCTGAGGGTTTAAGTGATTTCCTCATGGTCACACAGCTAGCATATGGGAGTGGAAAGATTTAAACCCAAGTCTCTTGACTTCACAAGTAGTCCTCTACCCTCTATGCTATGGGAACTCTCTTTGTGCTGATGCTGTTGCAGTTGCATTCCATGAAATAACCTTATCTTAAAAGGGCCAATGTCTCCTACTGTATCCTAGACCATCTCCAGTCATCCTGGTGAATATCTGACCACTGGATCCAGATGGTTCTGAAAGAGAAAGTGAGGCTGGTGACTTTGCACAGTCCTCCCTCAATCAAATCATAGTCAATTGCAAGTCATGTCATCATCTCCCTGATGTAATGGTCTTCTTTGAGAACAAAGGATGAACCATAACCTGTGAGCCCATCTACATGTCCTTATTGCTAATATTTTGCAGCCTATTAGAGAGATGTGTTTCTTGTTTGTCTTTTGAGGAATGTACCTTTTTAAAAAATTTCATTGAAAATTATCAGCTCCCTTGAAATCATAACACATCACTAGGAAAGTGTTGGTCTTGATAAAATAGTCTTTTGTATCAGGGAGCAGTGCGGAAGTGCTATATACCTTGGATGAGAGCTTTTAAGCTAGTTTTCCATAGTCATTTGTTTTGTTTTTTAATCAACAAAGAAAGTATACAGTAAGATCTCAAAATTTTTATACCTCTCAATCTTATGATTTTGAATATGCAATCTGTTGTAGAGAATCATCTACCAAAGTCCAGCTATTGTCCTCTCATTGTTCTTTTTGTTTGTTTTTTTGTTTTGTTTTGTTAGGAAAACCTCAACTTTTGCATAGACCATTCTTTCAAAGGCTTTCTTTATATACGAGAGCAAACCTTTTATTAAAGTTTAATTCCAATACCTCTTTGTAGCATTGGAGTAAACATGGGTCCTTGAAGACTTTACAAATAGAAATGAAGCTATACTAAGTTCTACCAAATTGGAAAGATACATGCAGGTTCATCACCCTGATGTTGAGGATAAGCCCTGATTCAAACCACATTCAGAGGAATTCATCACTAAATTCTACACAGGATAATAAATGTCTTATCTCTAAAAATGTTTCAATTCTAGACAGGTTGTGACCTGTGCTGTTTGAGGTAGTCCTAAAGTCAAATAAATTAGAGATCTTTGAAATATTTTTATAAGAAAGTGAGCATGCTAATTGTGGATTTCTTCTATGTTGCTTAAATTTAGTCCTGATGTCTTTGAACTTTTCCATTCTTTTAAAATCTGTTCATCTTTGAGAGATCTTTAAAAATTATTTCTGGAGTATATTTTAAATATGCTTCAGCACAGATATCCTCTGGATTTGTTTAGTCACAGACACTTTTGTCAACCAGTATTTAAGTATAATTTCAGTACTTAATTTGTGACCTGTAAGAGAATATTCTTGTTGATGAGCTTAGTGATGCATGATTTATTTAAATAAAAGGATGGGTTTTTTGAAAAAAAATTTTGTCAGCAAACAAAAGATAAAATAAGATCTGAAATCCTTTGTACCCCTTAATCAGTTGTGATTGTTAATATGCAATCTGTTATAAAGAATCATCTACCAAAGCTTAGATTTTTCTCTGATCTTTTTTCTGAAAAAATAGCTCCTGTAGATAAACATACTTTGAAAATTTGAAAGGATAAACATACTTTGAAACTGCTAAATGTTCTGTTGTGAATCTTTTGAATGGAATGCTATTTCATACAGAATAATAGAAATAGCACAGTTACATTTTAAATGGAATGTTATATTATGCACACATATACTATTTGAACTGTGGATGTTTCCCTGAAGGGAAAAACAATTAAATATGATGACTATAATGTTTACCCATCTGGTCAATGTATTTAAGAATACTTAAATGAATATGTGATCTCAGCAACATGGACATACTCTTCACTGATGCAGAATTTGAGAGTTGGGAGAGACCTCAACAGTCAGATAGCTCAAGCCATACATATAAGTAATCTCTACTATAACAAAACCAACAAATACCCATACAGCCTCAGCTTGAAGATGTTCAAGAGGAGGAACTCATCCCCTTTAGAAGCAGATAATTTAATTCTCCATTGCCTGCCTATCCTGGGTGACTCTTTCTCATATTCTCCCACAAGTTAGCAACAATCTATTCAAGATGCTGGGACTCATTCACTAGATCTCTTGTCAGTTTGAGGAAACCAAGAAAGTCTGTAGAAATCTCACTTTCACCACATGCCCAAGCCATCTTTATTTTATTCTGCATATTTGTTGATATTTTTTCTCTGCTCCTTTTTTTCTGGTTTCTTGTTTGTACTGTGTTTAACTCTGCTCATCCTCCTCTCTCAAGCCCTAAGTGACTTTCCATCAATCCAGTTATTTGATTACAAAAGCAAACAATTTGTTTAAACGTTGACCTGAACCAAATTTAAAAACAATGAATATCTATCATCTTGAAGATTATTTGAACTTTTGGTGAATTTACTCAGGACCTTTGATGAAATACTAGAAGCCAGTGTTATCACAATGTGAACTGACTGGCTCATTTATTTTTTTAAATAGAAATGAGAGATTCACCAAATTCACCATTTAATTTTGTCTATTTGAATATAGTCTCTATTCCCCTACTCCTCCGTGTGGTTTGATTATATTGAATATACAATATATATATATATATATATATTGTATATATATATATATATATATATATATATATATACATGTTTTTCTGTGTGTTTGTTGATTCCATTTCCATGATAAAGTTTAGAGACTTGTGGCAACATATATTTTACAATGGACATAGATTGAGCATATCATTGTTTAGATTTCAGGTATACTGTCATCTCCCCTATATATTAATTGATCCTTAAGACACCATTCTGCACTCCTTTCCAAGAAGAAAGTGAATCCTTTTTCAAAATTTCTAGTCTTTTTTCACCATCACCAAACATATCCTGTATTTTATGGCCAAAATAATTAAGAAGTCCATTTGTAAAAGGTGTCTCTACTTCTTCTCCTCTTACTATCTTCTTAACTCTCTATAGTCCCGTTATTCAACTGAAACTGCTTTCCAAAGTTGTCGGTCATCTCATAACTCTCAAATCTAATGACCTTTTTTTTCAATCTTCATCCTTCTTTAACTCTTTGCAGCTTTGCTATTGTTGATTACCTTCTTCTCCTTGGCATTATTTTCTCTCTAGGCTTTCATGACACTTTTCTCCTTATTTTCTTCCTACCTATCTATCTGAGCCTCAGGTTCCTTTGCTGCATTTTTATCCAGGTCAAATCTGCTAACCATGTGTATCCTGAGCCTTCTTCTCCTTTCCTTCTATACTTTCATTTAATGATCTACTTAGCTCTCATGGATTCAGTTTTTTATTATTATGCTGATGATCCACAAGTTTATTTCTTTAATCCAAACTGCTCTTCTGTCTTCTGTCCCTCATCTTTAACTTCCTAGTGGACATCTCAAACTAGATGTCCTGTAGACATCTTAAACTTAACACATCTAAAACTGGCTCATAATCCCCACCCCTGAAAAAGCTCTCCTATTCCAAACTTCTCTATGCTTGCTGAAGATAGTACCATCCAATGAGTTACCCAAGCTTACAACCTAGGTGTTGTCCTTGAATCTTTACCCTCTTACCTACTAATCTGTTTCCCAAGAAACTTTCCAAAGTTTCCAAAGTAATTTTACTTTCCTAACATCCCACCTGTACATTGCTACCACCTTTGTGTAGGCCCTCATCACCTCAAATCTGGGATATTGCTATAGCCTGTAGGTTGATCTTGCCTGGCACAAGTCTCTCACCATTCCACTCAGTTCTCCATTCACCTGTCAATTATCCTTTCAAAGTAAAGATCTGATTATGTTACTTTCCTACCCTATAAACTCCAGGGGCCTCTAAAACCTTAGGCTCAAATATAAAATCAACTTGTGTTCAAAAGCCTTTGTAAACGTACCAAACACACCCAACTTTCCAGTCTTCTTACATCTTATATTCTTACCTCAACCCATCCCACTCTTGAGTTCTCTTTGATCCAGTAACACTGGCCTCCATGTTATTTCTCAAAAAAGACACAGCATCTCTGACTCTAGACGTTTTCACTGGCAAGCCTCCATGCATAAAAAGACTCTCCTCCTCCTTCTTCCATTCTCTACCTCCTGACTTTCATTGCTTCCTCTAAGTCTGAGTTAAAATATTACCTTCTACAGGAGGCCTTTCCCAATTCCTCTTAACTCTATTACTTTTCCTCCATTGATAACTTTTTATTTATCCCGTATATAATTTATTTATACATAGTTATTTGCTTGTTTTCCTTTCCATTAGATGATGAGCTCCCTGAGATCAAGTACTACTTCTTTTTTGCCTTACTTTGTATTGCTAGCACTAAACAGGGTGAATGGCTGAAAGGAAAGCCTAATTAAGGTATATTGACTGCCTATTTTTCTAGACCTATGTAAGAAAATATATAAAATAAAATCCTAGCTATGGATGATATGACCAAAGTCATTGCCTCCAACTATAAAAATCATTTTTTGCTAAGCTAAACAAAAATGGATGTTTCCAGCTTATTAAAATATTAAAAAATAAAATTAAAATACAAGTTTACACAATACTTATTGATTGACCTACAGCTTGAAACTTGAGTCTATGCCAGTATATAAAAAGAAAACCAAACTAGTGTTACTTGAATAAAACTACAGTGGCGGAAGGTGGGACTCAAGAGGGACTGCATATGAAGTTTCCAGTTACCTGCATGGCAGTGGTGATTTCAATGTGTACTTTCTTTTCTCTGCAGCTAATACAGACTATCAGTGCAGTGGATAAAGATGATCCCTTAGGTGGACAGAAATTTTTCTTCAGTCTAGCTGCTGTCAATCCAAACTTCACTGTCCAGGATAATGAAGGTACATTTCATACCAGACAGTATAAAGAATTTCCTTTAAATGATTACTTACAAAATTTATGATATATCATGAATAGTTTAAAAGACTTCAAGTAAGTTGATATTCTAATAATATTATAAATTCTATTGAATGGTTTAATGAGCTGCCAATTCTTCAACATTTTCAGTGATCAGTAACACCTTCAAATACACGAGATACAACAACCCCTGAACCCCTCCCAAACCTCCTGACAAACACACACACCAAACCTCTTTGCATAAAGGTATATAAATGATAAAATTAACCGGGAAAGTAAAAAGAAGCGACAATTACCCTAAAAGGGGTATAATTGGTTGGTTCATTGACCTGAATAAAAGAAATTTCTAATTAACCGACAAGGCTATCAAAGTTGAGCTCTAACTGTACCAAATATTTTAAATGATTATAATGCAGAGAAAAAAGAGAGGAGAGGCAAGGGGGAAAGATAGGGAAGAGAGAGATAAAAACAGCATAAATAGAACAAAATACAGATAGCAAGGGGGTTATAGAAAAACAGACCCACAGAAAATAATAAGAAATGACATTTGAGAGTAGACACATAAGTAAGGCAAGAGAGAAGAAACATTACTTAGAAGAGCAAAACAGTCTGAGCAGCCCCACACATGAACAACTCAAAAGCCCCTGAAGCTGTATAACAGTATTTATATTTTAAACTTGGACAGCAAATTATCTTTATAATGATTATCTTGTGTCATCAAGAAAAAAAAAGTTCATTATATTCTGTATTCAAAGACAGGGAAATATGTGATATATTTTAGAGAGAGCACTATCAAAAATCTGTATTTTAAGTTTTCGGACTTAAAGGTTAGAATGCAAGTTACTTGGAAAACTTATTCATCTGAAACACCTTCCCTATGCATTCCAGATAACTAAGGTAGTACAGCATCTAGTAATTCTGTGTGTATTTTTTCTAATTACATAGAATCTTTTGAATGAATTATATTATGGTAAAGGTGGTTTTCATTATTCCATAAGCATTCGAATATTTATTTATTTTGTGTTAGGTGCTAAAGGAAGATATAAATAAGACAGTTTATTATTTCAATGAATTTATATTCTAGTTCAAGGAATTTTAAGACATGTGAACAGATAATTATTATACAGGAAAGTGTATTACCAATATAATAAGGGAATCATAAGAAATAATTTGTGTTAAGGGAAATAATTCTTATCAGCATGAGAATGGTTTCATGAGAGGTAGTTTTTCAGTGAGTCCTTGAATGTTGATTTTATATGACATAGTTATGGTATCAGCTGGTAGAGATGATAAGTTACAGAATTCCAGACAAGGAATTCTGAAAAAGTCTGAGACAAGGAGAGCTCCTTCCATGTAAAACCAACATTCAGGGTTTGGCTCACTTTAGTCTCAAGTACAGGAGATATATAGGAAAGAAGTGGGTGATAAACCTTTATTAGAGCATGAAGGACCTGGCTCAGTATGACAAAAAGTGTAACCTATTCTTCCTAAACAATAGAAGACTTAAGAGGAGGAAACACATTTTGTAAACAGTGGGTTACACAGGGAATACTTCGAAGGTATAAAACTCAGTTAACCAAGCAAAATGAAATAAGACCTCAAGAAAACAGTGCTCCATACTACTCACAGTTTTTCTTCTCAAAAAGTAAAAAAAAAAAAAGATAGACAGTATGATGTAATGAAAAGACTATTCAAATACATAATCTTTCTTGATCTCAATCTCTTTACCATTAAGGAAAAAAAAAGTCTTAGAATAGATGTTTTTCAATTCTAAATCAATTCAGTTTAATAAACATTTATTTATCATTCATTATTTATCATTTACAATGAGAAATGCTAACAGATAGTCAATTATGGCAACTAATAAGGGCAATTAATTCTTTCTTCATGAAGCTTATAATTTAAGAGGTAAGAAAATAAATATGTAACAATTATAATTCAAAATAAGAATATGGACAGTTCATTGGGAGGATACATAATGTTTTGAGAGCATGAAGGGGGTATCTATCTATCTACTTCTCTATCTATCTAGCCATCTCTCCAACCTAATAATGAAGAAATGTGATTCTTGCTGTATCCCACCCTACTGAGACCATATCTGGAGTATTTGTTTCAACTTAGGACAATATATTTTAGGAAACATTTGGTCTAGTTGTGCACTGCAGAAATGTTCTAAGAATTTCCAGTGTTCTTGAAATATATTTGAATTTGGTCATTTATAAAAACTGCCTCTTTTACCCTCTCAAGAATTTTAAACAACACGGAAATGACCATCTTGCCATCATAAATCAGAATCATTGACATATTAGAATAGAAGCAAAAGCATTTATTAATTCCATTTGAGAATTTTTATAATAATCAATGGGTTGCTAATGATAAGATTTTAAAGTGAAAAGAAGCTTGGGATCTCTCTACCCCAAAAGATTTTCATTCACTTTTTTGACTGACTCTGTTATTGATTTTTTTTTATTTCTTGATTTTCAATAATGCGGATAAATATAAAATTTTAACATTGACTGAAGAAAAATTGTACCAAATAAATCAGCAAGGAGTTAATAAACACATCCCCCTGTTCCAAGCACATGGGATACAAAAAAAAAAATGAAACAATCTTTATTGCCAATTGAAATAACTTTAACTTCATTTCTAATATCACTGTTATGATTCTAGGTTCCATTCAGCAAAAGACATAGTTCTACTGAGGCATTTACCTCTGTAAACTTACTGTCATTACTGACCAAGGAAACTGGAATTGACATTTAGTTGCCTTTGCAAAACATCACATTTGTTAAAAAATCAGCTAAAGAAACTTTTCAAATAACAGCAGGAGAAAATCATCCTCATTCAGAAAAGGCTATACACAAACTTCTCTGTCTACTAAAAGGAATGTGGAAAGTTAGGATTTGATAACTCAAATACTTTTCTAATGAAAATGTGCTACTCACCACAGTTTATTACAAAAGAGAAAATGAGTAATAGGCATATATTAGTAAACAAAATTTACTGTTCATTTTTGATTGAAAGACTGTCAAGGTAATGTCAATAACCTAAATATCCCAAATATAATTGTTTTACTGGCTTTCTTGCAAATACTTGTAAAGACGTTAACCAATTTATCTTTTCATTTTTGAATGCATCTTTCCCAATGAGGCACCAGTTACTCGCTAGTCTTCCTTTTTCTTGCCTTCCAGAAAATAGAAATGAGCTATAGATATTAACATTAAATCCACTTTATGATGATTTTTAAACTGCTTATTTTGACACTAACTTGAATCAGAGTAGAATTTAACATCTCTTAATTAACTTGAAGACATTGCTAAGTTTCAGAAGAAACTTGAATTTTTAATTGTTACTATTTAAAACCACATAAAAATAATCAAGGCACTCATAAAATCAATTTATAGATGTATTTAATATTCTTACCTTTACTTGAGATTCCTCTGAGTTTATATGTGAAATATCTATTCTATGACATATTTAGTTAGCAAATTTCTAATCCTGGAAAATATATAAAGTTGCTATCAACACCATTATGGGGAGGCTGCAGTTCTGATCATCTAATTTCATGATTTGAAGATCCTAAAACAATATTTGCTGTGTATTTGAAGACTCAAGGAAATTTAATCTCTTTTAAGTTCTTAGGTTTTGTTTTTCTTCTTGGTGCTCAATAATTATCCTTCCCTAAAATCTTCCAAGTCCAATGTCATTTTCTCAGTTGTGTTTGCAGATTGATAAAGGACAGAAAACCAAATCATCCTGTTAGTTAACTGAGAATGCCAATATCTCAAGTAAGGGATCACTCAGTCATGGTTTGTCACTTCAAGTTCTGCAATCTATTGGGTAAACGAAACTAAAAACAAGAATACACAGATTTAAAAACTTATTGCATAAAACAGCTGTTAATTGATGTAGATAATAAATTAGTTCACTGAGAATAAGAACCACTTAAGAAAAATATATTTTCTATTTGAGTAACCTATATTTCTTTAACCTAACCAGAAAACTTAATAGCTATTTTTATGCAACTATATCAGTAACATGGGAGTTAAGGTTGTTGTTCTTTTTTTAATAAATGACAAATTCCCTGTATCTGACTAAACATGATTAAGTCTCAACCATCTGGACAAATGGTCATTCTTCCAATTTCATCCAAAATTATTCTTTCATCCACCTGAATTATTTAAAGAATAATTTCAAATCTTGACTTCACTTTGTTTTGATGGCCTGTCTGACATTAATTAAAACAAATTTGCCAAAATGTTTTTTTCCCTCGTACGTATAGTGACAGTACCAAACACAACTATTAGTATTAGACTTACCAGTGATTTTAAATAATGCTCAATAATATATGATTTCAAAATCCTTGAAACTTATATGAGCAGCTCTGTTCTCCCCTAAGATCAGATTATTTGTTTCCAGTGTATTGCCTCCAACACTACGGAATAACAGACTTGAAACATTCCTCTTGGTTTCTTTATTTCAGAAGAAATATATACAGGTGACTATGGCCTAAAATGAACTGGACTTAAGAGTTAATGCAAATGTCATCATGCACCTTTTATCAGAGATTCTTATTATATCATTTTTCAGAGTGGGGTCTGTGAAAGTAGAATGGGGAAAAATACATTTCATTATAATTAGGTTCCTTTGCAATGTTGTATTTTTATTTTATGCATTTGAAATCATTATTCTGAGAAGCGGTTCGTTGGTAGATTTTCAGAGGTATCCATTACAAAAATAATTAAGGACTTCCATTTTAGAATGCCTCATCTTTCTTTATCATTCTTAAACTTTATGAGGTTGGATAAGTGCTTAGGTGCCATAGGAAAATTCTATAATATTGAGGACCATTGTATTGTTTCATCGTTGTTGATTATTTAAAATGCTTCTAGGACAATGTTTAGAACGTGCCCCTGAATTTTACTTCTATTAACGTGTGAGTTTGTGTGTTTTATGCACACGTGAAGATTAGTGGAAAATTCAAATAATTATATGTTGCAAAATTATACTTCTAGTGTACAGTTTTTAGATGCCCGGGGGGAAAAAAAATTTGAATGGATTTGATGGTGGTTATTTTTCACTTTTTCCCTTTCAATCTGTCCATCAAAAATAAGTACTTGGCATTAGAACGCATAACAGCTTTGTTCTTTTAGGAATGTCATAAATTGGAGTCATTGAATCCAGTATATCTTAAACCACAATTGGGTTTTCAGGACAGGTGATACTTACAGTCCCCAAACTAATAAATAATTCTTTTTAAATTCATTTTAGATAACACTGCTAGAATTTTAACAAGAAAAAATGGATTCAGTCGGCATGAAATCAGTAGCTATCTCCTGCCAGTCGTGATCTCGGACAATGATTATCCAATCCAGAGCAGTACTGGTACGCTCACTATTCGAGTTTGTGCTTGTGACAGCCAAGGAAACATGCAGTCATGCAGTGCAGAGGCTTTACTCCTTCCTGCTGGCCTAAGCACAGGGGCTCTTATTGCCATTCTCCTCTGCATCATCATTTTGCTAGGTAAGTTTTGTTAGTGCAGTCAAAGGCAGTTATTTCTTTTATTTTTTTGTTTGTTTTCAGAATCATGAATTTTTATTTGTAAATAGGCCTATTTTTCCTCAAATATCTTAAAGGACATCCACAGAGATAGCAATGTATTATAGAAAGAACAGTAGCTCCAAGAGTCTTGTGAGGATCAAATGAAATACTGAGTGGAAAGCCTTTTACAAACCCAGAAGGGTTGTATTAATAGTAGCTATTGTTACTATTGCTGTTGCATATTTTTTAGAGTCAGAATAAACTTTGTTTGAAATCCTCCCAATATTTTTCACCACCCTTATCACCTTTGGAAAGATACCTAAAAAATCTTGGTCTTCATTTTTCTTAAGTGTAAAATGAGTAAGTTGGACTTTACTAGTATTCTAAAGATCTTTTCATTCTAATTCTATGATCTTACAATTGCATCTCTAAGGTACCTTTCTCTATCTTAGGCTTTTTGTGTGCCTATACTAAGAAAAAGCAGAAAATAGTAATAAGATCTCAAGGAAGGTCCTCTTTTGATTCCTCATGCGTACCCCCCCATTTTTTGTATACATACATAAGCTAAGAATACCAAATTAAAACTTGGAAAATTTGCATTAAAATATGAATTTTTCCTTCTATTATAGATTCAATTATCGTCCTCAATATGATGTCTTGAGGGGTTTGCTGTTTGTGGAAATGACTATGATTCAGTGACAAACCTTATCTCAATCTTATACTGGCATATGAAAAAAAAATCAGAAGACTTCATAGTATGAGCATTAAAAAGTATCATTTCAGTTTACCTAAGAATGATCAAGTCAGATCTTTTCCATCTGAAACGTATAACTTTTCATTCAATTACCTATTTCCCAGATAGACTTGGCACACTCAGTGAAGCCATTCACATCCCCCAAAGTGCATAACTTTGGCATAGTTAAGCCATTATAAAAAAAGATAAAAGGGAAATTTAATTTCTTTGTCTAGGAATGTCAAACATGTTTTGTTGATGCCTATATGTGAAAGATTATTTTGAGAGAATAGCCTGTTGGTTATGTTTGCTTGGCAAAATGAAAAAGGAATGTTATATTCTTTAAAAATTCAGAAACTTTGAATTAAAATGTATTTTGCTATGAACTTATCTGTCTTACTTGCAAGAATATTGAGGTTTTAGAAAATATTTTTTCTGAATTTACACACATACACACACACACATGCACACGCAAATACACATAATACTCCTTGATCCTCGTGAAGCATGATGCAATGTATGGAGGCTTGAACTTGTAGTCAGCATAACATACTGTCTTAATGACTGAAGGTAAATCTCTAAATCTCTCGAAGTTCCAGGCAACTTCAAATACTAGAATTGCATTGGTTGAAGGAATTTCCATGTGGAGAGTTCCTCAAAGTGATGAAATTCCAAGCCTAGACCAAACAAATAAACAAAAACTTGACAAAAATATATTCTTCTGTGCACCTGTGTGCCCTAAGTAACAGATAAGGCTTATTGGATAAGTCTACCAAAACCAGACATCACATACATTAATGAATGAAGAGTAGTGCCTAAGGGTATCAAACTCAGGAATCCCTGTCATTGTGTTCCTGTACTCTATTATCTTCTTATCTTTGACCGATTGTTTTGTACGTGTATTCTAATTTATACTAATAACCATATACTAGGTCTAATGGGCAAACTTATTTCTTATGCCTCAGGGAACTGACTGATCCCTCACTCCCCTGTCTTCTGGCTCTTTATTTATGGACATTCTTTATTTGGTTTTTGCCTCTGCTCCTCTGGATTATCTAGATGTTGGCCTTTCCACAAACCTTGAAGCTGATGTGTATATGTTTATATGTGTATATCTCAGTGTATATACATATGCATATGCACACACACATAAACATACACACACACATACAAGAATGTATATTAATTATATGGGTAATTGTTTTTCCCTATATACTGGTCTAATTTATACAACACATACAAATTGTCATTTAAAATAAGAAATATACATAGACAATACATACACATTTCTTTGTCTCTCCTAGACTACTCTGATATGCTGGATGGCCCAGCACCCCTTTCCTTCTCTTCTCTCTCTCTCTCTCTCTCTCTCTCTCTCTCTCTCTCTCTCTCTCTCTCTCTCTCTCTCTCTCTCTCTCCCTGTCTAGATAGATAGCTAGATAGACAAATATATGGATATAGATATGTGTGTGTATGTACACACATCTTCAAACCTTGTCATTACCTATATATTTGCATATGTATTCATCTATCTATATAAATATAGATCTAGTTCCACAACCAGCCAGCTATCTAGCTATCTCTCATAGACCTCATAATATCCTTATTTTATTTGATCTTATTTAATTAAGCACAGTGCTCTAGCCTGGCAAGATACTATGCATCTTGATAATCTGATACATTAGCTACACTTACCTACTTTCTGTCATCTAAATATCTGATGAACATACTTTTGTACAAACCATTGATAAAAGCAATAAAAAATAGAGAATAAAATACAGATCACAGGTATTACCTTGTAGATTTCTTCTCAGTTTGACATTGAGCCATTAACAATAAGATTTTTAATCTCATTAGACAGATATGAATTAGACAAATACAGTATGGTTATATTCAGACATCATGCATGCATATACAAATATATACATACACAGATATAGAAATGATTACATATATACCATGTACATATATGTAGATATGGTGTATGTATGTACAGCATAAATAATAAGGGATGAATAGTGAGAGACATAAATGACTCAGAGGATAAAGTGGTGGAGTCAGAAAGATCTGAATTCAAATCTTTCCTCAGACACTTAATAGCAATGTGACTCTGAGCAAGTCACACTTCAGTCTCCTCATCAGTAAAATGGGGATAATAAGAGTGCCTACCTTGCAGGACAAATGACATAATAATTGTAGAGTCTGAGCTCAGTGGCTGACACATAAATGAGCTATAGACATGCTTATTCCCTTCTCATAGTCACATGCTAGATACTGAAAGAGCTTATGTTCCTCTGTCTGTAATATAATTCTATACTCAAGAATTCAGATAGCTATATTTTGTTGCATAAAATATCATATATGCATATATGTATGAATGAATATGCTTTATATATTTAAGATCTACAAGATACTTCTCTGATATGTCATCATTTAGTAAAGACTCTGGGTTCTTGTGGACTGCATGTTCTGGAATCCCTCTATAAACTGGAAAGCGTGAGAGTTATAGTAGATATTACCTCCATCAAAATAGAGCACTGGCCTTCCCTAACTTAATAGGTTACCTTTAGAAATTACTGTTCTATGGCTAAAATATTCATTACCCTATGGTGACATGCCTTTCTCATTATCTGGGCTGATCCTCAGATAGTAAACATTAAGTTCATGATCATACAATTACTCAAGATCAAAACATTTTGGTAGAATCAACTAGGGCTCCTGTTGTATAAGAACCTAGATAGGTCTCTATGCCATAAGGCATCAATGCAGAAGTTTAAAAATGTTAGATGCACAAAGCCTGTGTGTACATGTATGTACACTTCCATTGCACTGGCAATCTCATCAGTATCAGTGTATAGATCACAACTGTAACAACAAGGGCCCTGGCATACACAGGGCGGACTGCTGTGCCAGTTCTTAGATCTGCTTTTCTAAAAGGAAAGTTACTTTTGAGGGGTCAACAATCTACTTTAATCAAGCACATATATCATTCATGTAATTCAGGGGGAACATTCAGCACCCAGTACTTCAGAAAATACAGAGAAATAAAGACCAACAAACAGGGCTTCCAACTGTATGACCATAAGCAATACATACATCACAGATCAACAAAGAGATCCTACTGTCTGACCATTGCATACATACATAAGAGAGAAGCAGCAGCATCTGAATTTTCAGAGTTGGGGAGCCTTAGTGGTTACCCAGGGTCTTGCTTGGCCAAACAAACACTTCCAAAGAGTAAGCCCCAGAGTAAAACCTCACCTCAAAGTATTTGTACACTTTTCAGAGCCTGAGGGTAGTACACTCTGACCCAGAAATACATATAGAAGGTCCCATATTGCATCCTGGACCATATCCAGTCATCCCAATGAATATTAGGCCACTGGACCCAGATGTCTCTGAAGGGGAAAGTGAGGCTAGTGCCCTTGCACAGCCTTACCTCATGCAAATCAAAGTCAACTTCAAGTCATGTCATCATCTTGATATCATGGTCCTCTTTGAGAACGAAAAACAAACATAACCTATCAGTGAGTAGCAGTTTCTCCTCTGCTCTCTCCTCTCCTCTCCTCTCCTCTCCTCTCCTCTCCTCTCCTCTCCTCTCCTCTCCTCTCCTCTCCACCCTTGCCTAAAGTGCTCTTCTCAGGGGAAGGTACACTACCATGACCAAAAGCTACCTCTTTTCCTTTGAGTTTACTGGCTAAGTTTCTTGTTCAAAGGCCAAGTTTTAATCTCAATTCATTCTGGAGCTCATAGGTTGAACAACAGGTTCCTGCCCACTTAGCACAGGGTAAATATAAATACTAAATATTAGCTATTTCTCTTTTACCCAGGAACCTGAAGGTCTTCCCCTTCCAGTTTGATTTTTTTATTAAAAGGAGCCATCCCTTGTGCAACCATTGAAAGTGACCTAGTCATTGAATGGGTTTATCTCACTCAAAGTGAGAATGTGGTAAGATCTTAGCCTAAAATGGCCAGTGTCCCACATTGTATCCTGAGCCATCTCCAGTCTTCCTAAGGAATATCAGACTGATTGATCCAGATGACTCTGGAGAACAAAATGAAGTTAGTGATCTTGCACAGCCCTCTCTCATTCAAATCAAAGTCAACTACAAGTCATATAATCATCTTGATGTCATGGTCTTCTTCCAGAATGAAGGACAAACACAACAACAAAAATAGAAATTAACAAAATGTATTGAGACTTATTAATGATCAGGGAAGAAATTTTCCTTTAAATGTTTATTTACTTATTTTTAGGTTTCAACATTCATTTCTGCAAAATTTTGAGTTCCAAATTTTCTCCCCAGCTCTCCCTTCCTCCCACTCCAAAACAATGAGTATTCTGATTAACCCTTCCACCAATCTGCCCTCCCTTCTAATACCACTCCCTTCCCTTATCCCCATCTTCTCTCTTATCTTGTAAGGCAAGATAAATTTCTATACCCCATTATCTGTATTTCTTGTTTCCCAGTTGTATGAAAAAACAATTCTCAACATTTATTCCTAAAACTCTGAGTTCCCACTTCTCTTCCTTCCTCCTTCCTCACCCATCCCCACTAAGAAGACAAACAATTCAATATAGGGTATATATGTGTCATTTTGTAAATGACTACCATAAACGTCATGTTGTGTAAGACTAACTGTATTTCCCTCCATCCTATCCTGCCCTCCCACTGTTTCTGTTCTCTCTTTTCACCTTGTCCCTCCCCAAGAAGGTTGACTTCTAATAGCTCCCCCCTCCCATTTGCCCTCCCTTCCATTGTCCTCCCCACCTTGCTTATACCCTTCTCCCTTGCTTTTTTGTAGTGTAAGACAGGTTTTATACCAAATTGAGTGTGCATGTTATTCCTTCCTTGAGTCAAATTTGATGAGTAAGCTTCACTTTTTCCCTCTCACCTTCCCCTTTTCCCCTCCACTGAAAAAGCATTTTCTTCCATCGTTTATGAGAGATAATTTGCCCCATTTCATTTCTCCTCCCAATGTATTCATCTCTCACCCCACAATTTTATTTTTTTAGATATCATCCCTTCCTATTCAACTCACCTGTGCTCTCTGCCTATACGTATGTGTGTGTATGTGTGCGTGTAATACCTCCAACTCCCCAAATACTGAGAAAGGCTTCAAGAGTTACAAATATTACATTTCCATGTGGGAATGTAAAGAGTTCAACGTTAGTAAGTCCCTTGTAGTTTTTCTTTCCTGTTTATCTTTTCATGCATTCCTTGATTCTTGTGTTTGAAAATTACATTTTCTTCTCAGCTCTGGTCGTTTTATCAAGAATTCTTGAAAGTCCTCTACTTCATTGAATGACCATTTCTTTCCCTGAAGTATTATATTCAGTTTTGCTGAGCAGGTGATTCTTGGTTTTAGTCCTAATTCTTTGACTTCAGGAATGTCATATTCCATGCCCTTTAATCCCTTAATGTAGAATATGCTTGATCTTGTGTTCTTCTGATTGTATTTCCACAATATTTGAATTGTTTCTTTCTAGCTGCTTGCAATATGTTCTCCTTGATGTGGTAACTCTGGAATTTGGCTACAATATTCCTAGGAGTTTTTCTTTGTGGGTCTCTTTAAGGAGGTGATTGGTGAATTCTTTCAATATTTATTTTGCCCTCTGATTCTAGAATATCAGGGCAGTTTTTCTTGATAATTTCATGAAAAGTGATGTCTAGGCTCTTTTTTTGATCATGGCTTTCAGGTAGTCCCATAATTTTTAAATTTTCTCTCCTGGATCTATTTTTCAAGTCAATTGTTTTTCCGATGAGATATTTCACATTATCTTCAATTTTTTAATTCTTTTGATTTTGTTTTGTAATTTCTTGGTGTCTCATAAAGTCATTATCTTCCATCTGGGGCAGCTAGGTGGTGCAGTGTTTAGAGCACCAGTGCAGGATTCAGGAGGATCTGAGTTCAAATCTCATCTCAGACACGTGTCACTCACTAGCTGTATGACCTTGAGCAAGTCACTTAACCCCAAATTACCTCATCCCGGGTTATCTACAGTCATCCTGATGAATATCTGGTCACTGGATTCAGATAGCTATAGAGAGGTGAGACTGGTGACCTGAACAGCCCTCCCTCACTCAAAAAAGTCATGTGCTAGTCACGTCATCATTTGTCTGATGGCATGGTCTTCTTTGGTGATGAAGGATAATCACACACACACATCTTCAATCTTCTCCATTATGATTTTTAAATAATTATTTCCTTCAGTGAGCTTTTGAACCTCCTTTTCAATTTGGTATTTCCCTTTTTCAAGTGTTCTTCTCCTCATTGGCTTTTTGAACTTTTTTTGTCAACTGAGTTAGCCTATTTTTAAAGGTGTTATTTTCTTCAGCATTTTTTTGGATCTTCTTTAGCAAACTGTTGACTCATTTTTCATGATTTTCTTGAGTCACTCTCATTTTTTTCCCAATTTTTCCTCCACCTCTCTTACTTGATTTTCAAAATCCTTTTTGAGCTCTTCAAGGCCTGAGACCATTGCATATATATTTGGAGGTTTTGGAAACTTGACTTTCTCTGATGTTATCCATTGCTCTTCCTCATCCAGAAAGGATGGAAGAAAATACCTGTTCACCAGGAAAGAAACATTCTAGTCTTATTTTTTTCCCTTTTTTTGGGAATTTTTCCAGCCAGTTATTTGACTTTTGAGCCCTTTGTCAAGAGGAGTGTATACTCTAGGGACCTGTAAGTTCTCAGTTCCTGCAACATAGCACAATCAAGGGCCTGTATACTGGTCTGAGAGCAACCAAAAACTTTTCTGTGCAGGATCTGTAAATACAATTCCCTCTCCTTAACTGACTCCAGCTCTGCCACCCCAAAACTCCTCCTCACTTCTGGGCCAGGCTCCTGGCTGAGATTCAAATCAGCTGTTCAATTCCTCCAAGGACTTTAGGCAGAGGGCAGGGCCACCACTGAGGGCTGAGACCCAAATCATTGGCTCAGTTTCCCCAGAGACTTTAGGCTGATGGCTCCACAAATGGACACTACTGATGCTGCCACTTCCACTGCTGCAGCTGCTGTCATGGCCACCTGTGGCAGCAAGTAGGGGAGAACCCTGCTCCTATGGTTTCTACCATGTGCCTGATGCAAAATTAGCAAATTGAAATACCAAAACAGTCATTTTCATCAGTGAATTTCATTCTATTGGAGGAGGCATGTACCTATATAAAAATACAAAACAAATATGAATTATTTTGACCTGGAGTCATAGAGAAAAGTTTCATGTAGACAGTGGCGATGGAATTGAGTTTTTAAAAAAGTAGCTATTCTCAGGGGTGGAGGTGAGGAAGGAGGACATTCCTGGTGTAGAGAATAGTCAGTGAAAAATTATTGAGAAGGGGAGTAAAGTAGCATCGATTAGAAATCATCAGTGTGGCCAGGTGCCAGGTAACATAAAATTGTGTTAAAGAAAATAATTTGATGTAAGTTAGGAAAGACAGAGGACAACCAGGTTTTGAAGGTCTTTAAATGACAAAGAGAAGAGTTCATATTTGATCTTAATGCTAATATGGGGTCATTAGTGTTTAGAGATAAATGGTGTAGCATGGTCACACCTATGCATTAGGAAAATCAGTGTTTTGTATTAAAATTTTGTGGCTACTGATGGAACACCCAAGCTATCTCTAAGTCCTTACTGTTGCTACTTAATAAACTTATAACCTTTTCCAGTTATTCGTATCTTTGGTAATATATGTTATTCTCTGTGAATAGGTATACAGATAGGGATAGGAACCAAAACTGTGACTTCATTATTTTAGGAAACTCCCACATGAGGAAATTTGCTCTAACAAAAAAAGTTGTCATTTATTTTGAAGGCAGGAAAATTTATAGTTTTAAAGAGTAGTCTAAGACACCAAAAGGTTAATTGACACAGAGTCAATTTATATGCATTACAGGTGAGATACATCTAAATATTTCTGTAACCACATTTAGTTCTCACTGCCAAATATATATATATATATATATATATATATATATATATATATGAGAAATATGCATATAGAAATAAATTTACTTGGAAAGAACATTATATGTCACTTAATAGATAGCCCAATAGATACGGAGATAAATATTGTCCATATGATCACAAATTTCAAAGCATTATTTCTACCACTTAATGGTAGCACTATTGTGACTGTACAAAGTTTATTATTTTGCTTTGTCTCATTTTATTTTGTTCTGTTCATGATATAAGATTAGGCACTTCTCTCTCCTTCCAAAAGAAATTATGCTAATTTTCATGTAAACTATATTTTTTTACAATTCTATATTTAGTTTTGATTATATAAAGTCTAGCTATAGCACAAAACCTACTGCTCTGATGTTTTTATCATACTATAAGTACCATAGTTCACTGTCCAAATAAATGAATGGTAAATTACTCATCCCAGGCACAGTGTGACATAACCTATGAAAAAAATGCGGTTATCGGGTCTAATTTAGATTTTCAATACCTTAGGAAATTAGAACAACTTAAATTTAAATGTTTAGTTTGTGTATCCTACATACCTTTCTGGTGTATGAGGGAGGGCAAGATTAATACACACACACACACACACACACACACACACACACACACCTTGGAAGAGTCTATAAAGAAGATATGAATATTTTGAAAATATGCTGCATACACTAGTAATTTTTTTTGGACATTAGATTATTTTAAGTGATAGAGAGAAAACTAGATGACTTATATCCTTAATGTTACCCTTCAAAAAATAATAAAACAACTATATAATAGTGTAGTGGTTATGAATTTCCTCACTAACAGCTCTTTTCACTGATTAAATAATAGGTATAT
This sequence comes from Bettongia penicillata ogilbyi, assembly GCA_023548195.1. Lineage (NCBI taxonomy): Eukaryota > Metazoa > Chordata > Mammalia > Diprotodontia > Potoroidae > Bettongia > Bettongia penicillata. Next base: position 3,252,020 of record JAJHZJ010000675.1, read on the forward strand.
GTAAACCTCGCATATTTATGAACAAGTACTGCTTGTATATGGATATGATCCATTGTTGTATGTGTGTATATGTGTGTGATAGCTTTTGAAATTATATTAAATATTCACCATTGAGCTTTAATTATAATAAATTCTTTCCAGTAAAGATTTCAAAAGATTCACTATTATTAGTAAATTGTGTATAATATCATTTTAGATCTCAAATAAAAAACAATTTAGTCAAATATGACTTTCTAGACTACCTGAAGTATAGATATCTTATTTTAAATTTAGAAAACAGATCATTCATTGTTTTTTGATGTGTGTAACTTTATCTCACTAATTTATCCAAAGATCAACATGATTATCCTTATTATTGTTCTTTTTATTTTTATTAATTTTATGTTGAATAGAAAAGACCAATGATGATTTTCCATGAAACAGTGAGATAAGTAAGATTTTTTGAATATCCCTATAGAAAATAATTGGAAAATAATTCAACACTGATATTGAATGAAAATGTTATTTTCCTTTAAACCACAATCATTTTACTTTACTATAGTTCAATCACTTTAAATAGATATTAATGAGGAGGAAAATATCCCACAAAGTGTAGCCAAAGGACAAAATTAATCTTTAATTCTCTAATGCCTAGAAAGAAGTAAGGAAACCCATAGGGTTGCTTTGTTTCCAGTCAATTCTTATGCACACTCACTAAACAAGATCTTTATTTCTCTTTCTATTCTTTATTCCTCTCTCATTTTCCCCAGTTATAGTTGTGCTATTTGCAGCTCTGAAAAGACAAAGAAAGAAAGAGCCTCTCATCTTGTCTAAAGAGGATATCAGAGATAACATTGTGAGTTATAATGATGAAGGAGGTGGAGAGGAAGATACCCAGGCATTTGATATTGGTACTCTGAGGAATCCTGCGGTTATAGAAGACAAGAAGCTACGACGAGACATTATTCCAGAAACGTTGTTTATCCCACGGAGGACTCCTTCAGCTCCAGATAACACAGATGTCCGAGATTTCATTAATGAGAGGCTAAAAGAGCATGATGTTGATCCCACCGCTCCACCATATGACTCACTCGCAACCTATGCCTATGAAGGAAATGATTCTATAGCTGAATCTTTGAGTTCACTAGAATCAGGTACTACTGATGGAGACCAAAACTATGATTACCTCCGAGAATGGGGCCCAAGGTTTAATAAGTTGGCTGAAATGTATGGTGGTGGGGAAAGTGACAAAGACTCTTAACCTAGGATACTTTTTCTGTTCTGTCACAAGAAATCATTTTCCAAACACCACCTCTGCTCCTTTACAATATTTGACATCCGGGATAATTTCCCTGCCACTCAGCACAATATTTTTTTCCCTTTTCCTTTTTAATTTGTTCATTAATTTCATTAATTCTTTCTTGTAGGCTGTCACATGGAATATATACAGCATTTTATTTAATCACTTCCAAGAGCCAAAGCTATGGAAATTCAGTGTTGTCCATTTTAGTAAATAAAAGATACTTTCAGAAACTCAACAGGATAAGACTCCCTTAAGCAACTTCATATACAAGACGCTTCTGTTAGGTACCTGTCCTGCCCTTGCAAGTGCAGCTTTTAAGGAGGTGAAGAAGATTTTTTTTAAAAAAATATATATATACATATATATATATCCTGTTCTGTACATTACAATTCCAAAAAATGTACACTTGGTGTTAGTAAGTGTGATATGCAGCTGGTATACAAAACTTTGTGCAACTTCATTTCATCAGATTCTATCTGCTAATGTTTTATATTTATATTTTTGTATTTATTTTTAAGAAATAAATCAGTTTTTACAACTACTTTGCTTCCGATTTCTTTTGTTTCCTGAGGAAAAAAAATATAATCACAAAATACTTTCTATGAGGCTATGAATGAGTTCCAGTAAGAATACAGTGTTTAATTACATAAATTGGTAGTTACTAATGAAACCAGCATTATTCCAGGTAGGAAAAAGAAAAATCTCTTCCTTAATTCTTTTAATAACCAATGTATAAATCTTCTTATAAGGTAATGAGTCATTCATAGATCTCTCCAAACCATGTTGTCTTCATTTTTACATTTATCAAAGAAGTATAAATAACATTACCTTATTTTTTGATAATGCATAGCATATATAGTGAGGTTTGTTTGTTTCTGCCCTACTGTTGCCAAGAAATAGTCTTGGAGTCTTGGGGTAGAAAGTATAATCCTTCCTATTTTCTTTTGATATATGTTCTGTAGGCTTTTTGTTATTAACCTCTTTTTTAAGTCAGGCATAATTTAAATGGATTTAAAGTTAAAGTAACCTCTTCATGGAAAATATCCCTAGATCCTATAGTGAGACTGTGAAAATTCCAAATAATGGCAATGGTCATAATGTGACTTCTTTCATTAGCACACTTATAATTGTCATTTTTTTCAGAAATGTGTTATATACATATTAGTAGAAGTCTTTTCTTTTTTCTTCTGTGACAGATTCAGTTCAAAGCAGTTGAGAGAATGTAGACAATTTGTTCTGCAAAGTTCCTGTCATACATTGATTTTAGTTATCATTACCTTACCCCATGTTTACCCTGGCTCCACAAAATGCTTTATTTATAAATTGAGCACTTTGCTGGAACTGGTTAGGAAGCCTCATCCCCTATTGAGTGAGTATGTTGTAAACAATGAATACAATTGGCCTCATCTCCAAATAGTGAAAATGCTGTGCCTTTGGAATGAGACAGGAAATGTAATATTTAAATATCCTTAATGTGGACTTAATTAGTGCATTGATTTTGAAAGGTATTTTTCCTACTTTAAAGGTTAAATATAATGCCCAAATGTCAGCAGCTCAAAATATTTGTGATTGCATAATAGCCATCTGATTATGAAAGAAATACAGCCATATTGGCACTTATGATCACAGTTAACTTCTAGACACTATGTGACTCAGCAGGTCATATAGTAAGAGGTAACTTGGTACACTTCCAAAAGCCCATTCCTGGCTATTCTAAGTGGAGCAAATTACAGAATACAAAACAAAAACTGGTCTCTTTAAATGAAAAAATGAAGGTACGAATAAGTCTAAGTTAATTTGAAATTTACAAAATACAGAAATATAGTATTAGGACTCAATGTTTTTAAAATATCCCATTATTTTTTAAATGTTTTGCTTTAAAATTTTATTTTCTATTAATATTAATATAAGTGATAGTAGTTTATATTAGTGACTTTTGGCATGGTAATTAGAAAACCAGGTTCAAAGCCAAGAAGACCTGGCTTCATGTCTAGCCTCTGACACATACTTGCTGAATGACCCTATGCAAACCACTTACCTCAGTGTTCTAGACTGATTTCTAAGGTTAGAAGCTACAGAAAACATGTCAACATGTGGTGGAAGAGGGAGTATCCTTAACTCAGAGTCTCTTGTATCAGTGAAATTATAGATCTAGCTCCAATCTACAACTTATTTCAATCTTATTTTTTTCCGATGGGCCACAGACTTCAAGCTGAGACATTTTACATTTGTTACTTCACCTGCATTAAAACTAAAAAGATTGTACCATACAGCCATGGAAATATTCCATTCCAAATTTCAGAGAAGTTGGCCTCATTTACTATGATTAGAGGAAAGAAAAGTCACAAAAATCATCTCTTGCTCATCAAATTTCTAGGTTAAAAAAATTAAAATATATCTCCTTGTAACCAGACATGTGCATCCTAATACTAGGAAATGATCAAGACTACAAGCTAAAGAGTAAACTGCTTGGAAATATAGTTACAATGTGGTCTTTAAAAACAAAAAAAGTCGTATTTTCTTCAGCTCCTAAATACATTTCCAAACTTATTTCATATTCCCTTTCTCCCTTCACTCCCCAGATACACCATTCTCTCCTAAATGAACTGCTGCCTCATCGCCAGTGATTCCACTATCTGTCATCTCCTTGCATTTACATAGGACATTTCCCTTGCTTGAAATATGCTCTCCCATTTGGTATATGAAGTAAGTTTTTTTCCTTCTAAGCTCAGAGTAGGAACCATCTCTGATGGCAGACTTTTCCTTGATTCCCACAGTCAAAAGTGTCCTCTTCCCTTTCATTTAGTTTTCCCTGGAAAGCTTTGCCTAATGACTTCTCTGCCCCCATCTCACTCTACCATATATTGACATATTGGCTACTTGCTGTCCCTACAGTTGATCATAAGCTCCTTAAGGGCAGACTGTGTTAATTTTTGTTTCTGTATCCCCAGCTCCTAGCATAGTGCCTTGCAAATAGCAATCACTTTTGTTTGTTTGTTTGTTTTTACTTAATAGACTACATTTTAGAGAATTGTTACAAAGCTGTTATTGATTCCATTCTCCTGAAATCATCAGGTGGGCCTTATCTTGCTCAAGGAAGAAGCATCTACAACCATGATACTGAGAGGAAGTCTAGATAGTGCCTACTATTGACTTAGTCTGGAAAAGAAACTCTTTTTGCTTTATCTCAGCACATGTATTAACACAGGTGTTCCTGCTAATTGGGGAGAGAAATTGCTTATTTTCTCTTAAAATAATAGAAATTTAGAGCAGGAAGGGACCTTAGAGATCAACCCCATGATTTTTCCCATGAGAATATCAATGCCCATTGAGGCTGAAAGATCATCCATTTGGATCAGCTAAAATCCAGATGTCCTGTTGATATTTCCAGGTTTATTTTTATTTCACCATGTGGTTCTTCAGTACATAGAACTGTGGGGTTTGAACTGAGAACAAGTCATGTGCTGCCTCCTCATGGTATAAAACCTACTTCTACTACTGATGTTTTTAAAAATGCCATAAGGCAAATTGTTAAGGAAGAGTTCCCAAAGGACCATTATCACTTCTCTGTGTCTGCCATCTTCCTCTTGAGGGCGGATTTAATGTGGTCATTCAATTTAAATCATGCAATTCCCCATCTTGTTTCCCAATACTATATAACAGTTTTGTATGATGTTTCTATTATACTCTACAGCTTAAACAAAACTTTCTTGACATTATTATATTTCATCAGGTGGCAGTCTTGAGTTCAATTTCTACAACAGTGCATGTGACAGCAATATGCTTAAATGTAAATGTATGGAACAAAATAATGCACAGATGCAAAATTGGCAATATGAAGAATACAAATGAGAGAAAGATACATTTTTTAAAACAAATGCATAACTTATTTTTAAATATGTACTCTCAGTGTTTTATTTTTGGCACTAAGATTTTTCTCGTAAAAATTTTGTGATATATATTATAAGTGTTCTTATTTCATTTTTTCAGATGAAGAAAATAAGGCTCAGAGAACACAAGAGATTTCCTATGTTCCAAGGCCAAATTTCTTCATTCAAGACCAAGTGCTCATTTAACCTGATAAGCTTGTCTCTCCATATCTTATTTGTACAGCCATTTTCTTTCTTTGTTCTCAAGCTATCTTCTACCTCACCTAACGGTTCTAGGGCAACTTCTTACTTGATGTATGAATCTGTTCTACAACATCACCAGTGGATGCTAACCACTTTTGCAAAAACATGTAGCAGAATCTTTGAATTTGAAAGGATCTCAGCAGCCATGTCATAATTTCATAACTGAATATGAATATCCCTTACATCAAATGGTATCAAACTGAAATAGAAATGGGGGAACACACTTTAAATATGGATCCATGCAAGGCCACTTGTTAACTTAGAAAACCATATATTAACACTATATTCTATTATATTTTTAAAATTTTTTCAAATAGTTGCCAAACATATTTTAATCCCTATTCTGATTTGACCAGCTGTCTATATTTGGCACCTCCGTTTTACATTATATCTCAAAAATTTTCATCCAGCCTTTCCCTGGAGACGTTCATTGAAAAAGAACCCTCTCCCTCCCAAGAAAGTCAATTCCACTTTCAGATATCTCCAGAAGTTGGAAAATGTTTTTGTTTGTTTCTGTTTTTCCTCATTATATCACTACTGTTTACTTCTTTCCAAACTTCTGCTTATTTTTCCTTGTTCTGGCCTCTGGACTCAAGCATACAAGTTTAATTATTTTTTCCCTGTGTTAAGCCTGAAAATACTTGAAGATATGTCTTGCCCTTTAAGTCTTTTCTTCTTCAGAATAAATACCAATTGTCTTATGAATACCTGTCATACACTTCCCCATCTTGATTGCTCGCCTTGGACACACTCCAGATCATGGACAATAACTGTCCTAGAAAGTGGAGCCCAGAACTAAGCACAATGTCTGATTGTTATCAGATATTATTATCTGATCAGGTGGTCACAATACCATAATTAGGTCCATAGTCATTCACAGAGCATGCCTATGAGGCATATCACCCTCCACACAATGTTATGATTCCTTCTACAAGTCCAGATTTCAAACAGGTAACATCTTCATATTCCTTTATGATGTTCTCTCTTAAGACCAACACTGAAGATCTACCCAATGTATTAAAGGCCTTTTTCTGGGATTTTTAACATTGTAGCTGTTCTCAGCTACAGATCTCAGCGACAACCCTAAGGCTATCTGAGCTATAAAATGACTGTCTTTTTTTCAAATCATACATTTCTTTGATAAGGCATTTAATGCTTCTTCTTGTGACTAAGTTATCAAGGATAATGTATCATTTCCTACTTATAGTCATGATGTGTCAATCCATTTCACAATGTTCATTCTTTAGTAATTATAATGTTTCATACTTTTCAGCCACAGAGCATCATTAGTAATATTTTTATATTAAACTATTTTACATCGTGACACATAAATGTATCAGCACTATAAAACTATAAGAAAATATAGAGAATATGTAGAATCTGAAGTGATTCAGGATGATATAAGTTGAACTCTGTTCACACTGACCACAATAATGTAAAAAGAAAGAAAATGTAGTACCAATAACAAAAAGAGTGAGACTATACTTTTCAATTATAATAAATGAACTTTTCCCTAAGGAACTACAATTCACCTTCCTCTCTCCTCTCCAGAGGTGGAGGAAGATGAGTATGGATGATTGCAAATATTATCAAATTCAATGTATTGGTTAGTTTTTCTGAATTTCTTTTTTCTTCTTTCTCCTTTATTCTACTGTAAAGTGTGTACTGCTCATGCGAGATGTTTATGCCTACATGGGTTGCCTAATTAAAGTAAATGGCTTGTGGGGAGGCATGCATAGCTATCTCTGTGATCTCACACAATTCTCTGAAAGGGGTATTTACAATTCTTTGTTAGATGATGGTCAGTAAAAGGACTAAAAACTTAATAGTTCTGTTCTCCTCTGAGAGATTGGAGCCTAACTAGAATTATATTCATCTTTCTTCCTACTTTCCCAGCCTCTAATTTAAAGGCAAAAGTAGCCATTTGTTTACATTATCCAGTTTTGACTACTTCCCACTAGAAGATAGTTACACAAAAGTCAATCATACATTCTGAACTGAAAATAAACTCATTGTCCAAGCTATTAGCAGATTGTAGTATTGGAATCTACAGATTGGAATGTACTAGAAAATACATAGAGTGATTGTGTCCTCTTACTGTAAGATAACTTTGTTTAAGAGAGAGGGGAAATTTTCAGAAGTCTCTAATGCAACAAAGTGGAAATCAGTGTCATATTGAGGAACTGCCCTGTACTTAATGTCGATAAAAAAGTGTTTCCCTCTTTGCTTTTTAGAATTGCTTCCTAAAAGAGTTGGCAACGTGTATCTTTCTCAAAGAGAAAACAAAGAAGAATATCTCTCCTCTTCAAAGATCTTGAGTCAACTTTACCCAGTTACACAGGCCACATCATCCTATCATCACTCCCCCCATGAATTTAGAGAATGTTGAAGAAAAAAAACTTACATGCTTTTCTGGAAATCAGATTATGCTTGTTTATAATGGATGCCTTGCTGTATAGGGAGGGAAAAGGGATTCATTCAAAAATGAAGGGAGAAACTAATAAATTCCTAATAAAATTTTAAATTAAAATATTTTCTGTGTCAAAGAAAAATCAGATGGTAGAAAACTGCAGTTTCTCAAATACAATCCAACCCACTTTTATGCATTTTAGCTCTAGATTCTGGTCATAGACTACCTGTTTAAGAAACATGTGTCGAGCTAATTTTAATTCAGTGTGTTACCCATTCAACTGTATGTCTGTCATAGTCTGCTAAACATGCATGCATAGATTGTCCATACATCTCTTTTAGGAATTCCCAGGTCAATAGTTTTGAATGTTTGTACATTTAATGGAGAAGCCTCTATAACCTTCTGAAAATGTGATGCAATCTGCACAACGCCATATTCCAAAAATAATTGCATCTGGAGGACTTTCTATATAAGTGTTTTTCTACTTAATTAAACACTTTGTGGTATAAGTATCTACAATAAGGGGAAGATACCAATGCTATTTATGGCTAGCTGTAAATACGAAAAGTTCTTTCCATACCGAGCCAAATATAACACACTATACCTTCGCAGAACCACAGAATCAGAGACTTTAATGTTGGAAAAAACACCTTATGCTCATTTTGTCCAACTTATACATGAAAAGGATCCCCTTTAAAACATATCTGATATACGATCTTCACCCCTCTGACTGAAAACCTCAAAGGAAGAAGAATACACCACCTCTAAAGAAAAAGCTTCTACTTTTAGTCAGCCCTAAAACTTAGGAAGTTTTGATGATGCAAAGTCTAAATTTATCTCTGTGTAAATTCGTAGATTTTACTTTCTTTTCCTAATTCAGCCCTTTGGAACCAAATAGAATAATACCTTTTCCTCATAAAAGCATTTCCAATACTTAAAGACATTAATGATTTCACTGAGTACTCTCTTTTCCATGATAACTGTGCCTAATTCTTTCAACCAATTCTTACATAAAATGGACTCAAAGCCCTTCATCATTTGGTTGCTCTATCCTGGACATTCTCCAGATAAGCAATTTCCTTTCTAAGCTGTAGAATCTAGAAACTCTCAAAATATTACAGATGAGGTCTAATGAAGGCAAAGTACAATGGGCCTGTCCCCTCCTGTTATTGAAAATGGTACATAGACACCCTTAACAGAGCTCAAGATGATATTGGCTTTTTGGGGTGCCATACAATATTATTCACTTCCTTATAATGAGCTTTTAGTCCATCAAAATGGACTGAAAAATGGACCAAAAAAACTCTAGGGACACACTATAGATCATTTTCATAACAACTGCTGCCAAAGCATGACACTGCCATCTTGCAATTGTAAGGTTAAATCTTGGTACCAAAGTATAATATTGCACATATTTTGTCTACTGAATTTCATTTTATTATATTAAACTACTTTTCCAAAACTGAATGAGCCCATATTTCCACTCCTCCATCATAAATTCTAAGAAGAAACTATCTTTTATCTCCGTGATTCCCATAATTTTAACTCCAGCAACTATTTCTTCTCATTGCTCAGAATCAGATTCAGAATAGCAACACCCTTGCTAATTTCTCCAACTTTTGAAGAATGAAATGGATCACTAAATAAGATTTTAGAACAATATTAATTTTTGGCAGAGGGAGAGGGAAGGAATGAGAGAGATGGGGTGTGGCAGACTAGGGAAGAGGAGGAATCCATTTACAGATTTCATCCCATTCATGTCTCAGTGATACCTATGATAATAGATTTGCCTCTTTGTATTAGGACTTTTAGTTCTTATGTGTTGTTTAAACTTTGAGCTTTTGCATACAGATATTTCTGCATGTTTATTTAACTAAAAATTCTTTTTATTGAATTTTGTTTCCTGTTGAACTCTCAAATTCAGCAAATCCAAACTTATCAGCTGGTTATTATAGTCATACGTAGTCTCTAGGAGGAATCTGTTGTCACTGTACTGTTAAGTATGCTCAAGAGGTCTAAATTCCTGTCTCAAATATACCACCTTATTAGTGAGCTGTTCAGTTCCCAAACTATTTTTTTTTCTCTTTTGAAGCCCTTGCTATCAAATGGGCAAAAGTAAAGCATACACAAACTAGGCCTCTATGATTTTCAATTTTTTATCAAATATTTCATTGTTGTTGTAAATATATTTTAGATTCTTTTTTATGATTGCATCTGTGATCATTTCAATCATAATGGGAGAGTTGTCATTAGTTTTGATAAATATTAAGAGGTTTTCCGTTATATTTATATTATGTGACCTAAAAAGACAACAGACCTTTATATTGTTATGGGGTCAATAATTTTCTTAGTTACCCTAAGCAGAAAATTGCCTACTAATAGTTGTTTTACTTACCCTAAGCAAGGAAATCATTTATTAATCCACTACCACCACCACTATCACTACTTCTGCTAATGCTGCTACTAACAGTGCTCCTCATTCTCCTAAAACTATTACTATACTACTAACTATTACTGCTAATGTTACAACTACTACTACTATTACTACTACTACTACTACTACTACTACTACTACTACTACTACTACTGCCACTACTGCCACTACTACCACTACTAACTACATTTACCTTACAGATAATATGTGCCCTGATATCTTTTGTGATTTACTATATTGATCTTTGAAAAATATTTTCTTTTTTTTCCACAATAAAAAACCTCTAGTTCTTCAGGAAGAACCTCAAAACTTTTGTTAAGCTATAATTATGCTGCTGCCATTTTCCTTACTTTTACATTTTATGTAACACTCACTGTTCATCTTCCTGAAAAGGGTCAATTTTCACCTGTCATATTTTATGTACCATTTTTCTCCATCAAGGTCTCACTTCCGTTTACTTTAGGAAGAGGTCACTCTCCTAAATGCCAGTTATAGCTCTATTTGTTAGTATTATTTTATGCACTAATATGTATTAGCTATTTCGCAACCTTATGGCAAAGTTAACCTACAATGAATTTGCATTTAAGAACACACAGTAAAGCTTTTTTATATGATATTCTGGGAAGGCAGGTATTTCCTCTCCTAACACGTGGCAGCTAATTTAAAAAAAATTCTAAATTGTGAGATTTTACCATTTATGTCACATTACTCTTCTCCCATTTCTTCAGATTTTTGAGGTATTTTCCCCCTGGATTCTATAAAGCAGGATCTTAGATAACTGTCCAAATTTTGTGTGATGTATTTACTTGATAATTAAACCACCACCAAAGTCATTAATATAAATGATTACCAGATTAGGATTATAAATGCATTTCTGAGACTATTCCCTAGAAATGTCTTAAATTGACCTCAGTCTACTAATGAATACTTTTGGAGTCTGATTATTAGAATTTAGTAATTTGGAAATCCCTTAACTATACTAAAATCCAACAACAATTCTTTTGGCCATTGTCCTTTACTTGAAAGAATACTTCTAAAAAATTTTCTCAAATACCTTGCTAAAATCCATAGGTACTAAGTCTACCACATTTTCATGTCTTCCCAAGCTTCTAACTCAGTTTAAAGAAGTGAGTGATTATTAGTCTCATTTTCTATGTAGTCAAAATTAATTTAATAATATGGCCTTGAATTTTTCCAGCATAAAACTCTAATCCATAGCTTCTAATATTAATTTACTATTTCTTTGAAAATTGTGTAAATATTTTTTCTATCTCTAATGTATTAACATCTCTCTTTCTTTCTATGTAAAGTTCATTAATAGTCTTCCCCCTGAAAGTACTGATAGTGGAGGGAGTGAGATGTGCCATTAAGAGTAGTTCTACATTGGTAAGGTTTCTCAGTGTTCCCTTTTTCTCTTTCAACACATTTCAATTGATTTAAAAAAAATTTTCAAAAATGAATTTGAGGAACTATTTTAATTTCTTTGATTTGTTGGACTTCTCTCACTTTTTCAGTTTGAACATTTTACTTTGGCCTGTCTTTGATAGGGAAAATTTACTCAGTATATCCAGACTTTTTTTTAATTCCAAACAAGATAAAATATATGCACTTTAACAATGAAAATCCCAGCAAATAATGAACACTCTTACTTCTTAAATTTTTATGTGTATAAAAACATAGGAGAAACTTTTTGCTTTCATAACCATGAACAATAATTTGATAAAATTAATCCATACTTGAAGTCAGATAATCTCATTTATATTTCATTTCTGGGTATAAGTCAGTATTAAGAAGTCATATTTACATCATACTTCAATATATAAGAAATATTTTCTATCCCAAAACTTGCAGTATACTTCATTTTAACATGATTATCATACCTATTTAGAGGAAACTGGAGAACAGAGGTATAAAGTGACTGGTCCATAGGCACAAAACTATATGCGACTGTGGTAAGTGTAAGGTTTTAAATTAAAAGTTCCTGACTCCAGTTTATTTTTTAAACTACATTTGAATGTTGCTTATACTTTATCACAAACAAAAACAGGCTTATCAGCTGTTTGTTGGTTATTAAAAAGGGGATAAATTCAAACATTCATTTGTATATGTAAATATGTTTAATACCCGGGAGTTCTGAAAACTTTGAGGAAACAACAGGACAGATTAGAGGAAGAACTCACTCACCTCTTCAAACATTCACCTACAAAAAACTTTAAAATAGTATTTCAAAAAAAATTCTGGAGTGTCAGAATCAACAAACAGTTAGAGTGAAGCATTTTTTTTTCCAGTTCTAGATAAATTAGGAGTATTAAAGGAGAGATCTGTGATGTGGGGATGAAGATTGGTCCAGAAGTCACATGCATGCAACTCTAGTGATGGGATTAGGTGGTGACAACAGAAGCAGAAGAAGCTTTGGAAACTCCCTAGTCAGAGACTTAACATTAAGGGGACCTGTTAACTACTCAGAAAGAGATAGTAGGAGACCTTCGTGTTAGCGCTGGACACAGGGTTAGAAGGCGTTTGGTCACTTCATGACCTAAACCAACTTTTGGATCACAATTCAAAGAAAAAGAACAACACTTTCATCAGGGTGGAGCAGGGGCTCTGAGAAGCAGGTTTCCTTTGAGGCACAAATGATCAAGGACCCAAAGCAACAGTATCACTTGTGATCCTAAGCGAGCAGGGGGCCTGAGGTACAGTACCACATGCAATTCCAAGAGTTCATGGACTGTTCCTGGATAAGGTTTAGAGTACAACAGACCAGGAGAGCAATGACCACACCACACCAGATCAGAATACCCTGAAAGCACCAAAAGCTTCAATAATTCATAAATCTAGCTTTAAAAAGAGCAGTGGGGAAAAAAAAGAAACCTGAAGCTTGGGTTAGTACTTCCTCCATATACCCACACACTGAGAACAGAGAACAAATTTAGTATACATTCAAAGTCAAGAAATACACTGGGAGGGGGGAGGAAACAAACATCAAAAAAAGAACTTGACCACAAAAATGTACTAGAGTGACAGGAAAAATCAAGACACAAACTCAGAAGAAAACAACGTCAAAATAACTACTAGCAGAGCCTTAAACAAAATAATAAATTAGACATGACCAACAGGAACTACTGGATGAGCTAAAAACTGTTTTTCAAAATCAAAAGAACAATAGAGGGGGTATTAGGAAAAGAAATGTGACTAAAAGAAGAAAAATATGAAAAGGCAAATAATAGCTTTGTAACAGAGGAATTGAAAATACAAAAGAAAATAACACCTTAAAAAGCAGAATTAGAAATTTTTAAAAAGGGATACAAATGTTCCCTGAAGAAAATAATTCCTTAATAATTAAAATTGGGCAAACAGAAGCAAATGACTCCTTGTAACATCAATAAAAAATGAAACAAAAGCCAGAGAATTAAAAAAAAAAAACAGAAGAAAATGTGAAATGTCAAATAGAAATAACAAATTAACTAGAAAATAGATGAAAGATAGATAATTTAAGAATTATTGGACTACTTGAAAACCATTATCAAAGAAAGAGCCTACATATCTAATTCAAGAAATGATCAAAGAAAACTGTCTCATTTGAAAGGATCCATCAATTACAACCTGAAAGACCTCCCAAAATGAAAATTCCTCATAAAATTATTGCCAAGTTCTGAAGCTCTAATCAAAGAGAATGTACTTCAAGCAGGCAAAATGAAATCATTCAAGTATCATAGAGCCATTCAAGTATCAGGATCACACAAGATTTAGCAAAAATCAAGATAAAGTACTGAAGGTTTAGTGATATAATATTCTAGAAAGCAAAAGAGCTAGGATTACACCAAGAATGACCTAGTCAATAAAACTGAGTACAATTATTCAAGGAAAAAATATAGATAGTATATAAAATGGGAGATTTTCCAGTAATCCTGATAAAAAGAACACACTGAATAGAAAATCTGACTTTAAATAGAGCACTGAAGAGAAAGATAAAAAGGTAAACATGAAAGTGAAATCATAAGGAACTCAATAAGGTTAAAATGCTTGCATTTGTAATGGGAAGATGACACATATAATTCCTAAGAATAATATCATTATGATGATAGGAAGATTATATATAGACAGAAGCTGTGGAAGTGAGTCAATCGTGTTAAAATGATCTTTTAGAAAAATGACTTGATGGGAAAGAAGTCTGTGCTGGGTGATGGGACAAGAATGGGAAAACATCTTACATAAATGAGCCATCCAAGGAAGAATATCTTTTATAGCTAGAGGAGAAAATGTTGGGAAAGAGGGGTTGCAGTGCGAAAAGTACTCTTATCTAACTCTATTCAAAAAGGGGAATAATTTTACACATACATGCACACACACACGTGTGTGTTGTATACACATACATACTTAATCAGTCACAAAAGTCTCTTGTCCAACAGGGAAATTGTGGAAAATAAGTAAGTGAAAAGGGTGAGGTTGATGAAAGTGAGAAAAGATAAAAGAAGACAACAATAGGATGCAAAACAATCTTTAGAAGGTGACAGGAGAGAGACAGAGAGACAGAGACAGAGAGAGACAGAGAGAAAGACAGACAGACAGAGAGACACAGAGAGAAAAAAGAATGAAAAGATGAAAATGGGATGGAGGGAAATGCTTAGTTGTAATCATCAATGTAAATGTGAATGGTATGAACTCAACTATAAAATGGAAGCAGATAGCAGAATGGATTGGAAACCAGAACCCAACAATACTTTTTTTAATAAGAAACACATTGGAAACAGAGATTCACATAGAGTTAAAATTAGGAGTTAGAGCAAAATCTATTACACTTCAGCTGAGGTAAAATAATAAAGTAGGGGTAGCAACCATAATATCAGATAAAGCAAAAGGAAAAAAAAAAGACAAATGTAATTAAAAGAAACAGGGAAATTACATTCTGCTAAATGGCACTCTATGCACAATGAGTCACTACTAAATGTTACTACTAAAATATATGTATATACACCAAACACCATAACATACAAATGATTAAGGGAAAAAATGAATTATAGGAATAGACAGTAAAGCTAGTAGGGGTACTCAACTTTTCCCTCTCAGAGATAACCATAAAGTAAATAAGAAATAATCTTTAAAAAGTTAAATATGATTAACTTCTCAAAAATGCAAATTGTAATAATTACATATATGTATGTATTTGTGCATGTATGTATGTATGTATTTTTTCTCAGTTGTACATAACACTTTTAAATAATTGATCATATATTATGGCATAAAAACCTCACCATCAAATTCAGAAAAGCAGACATATCAAATGCACCATTTTCAGATCATAATTAAATTACATTCAATAAAGTACCTTGGAAGCATAGATTAAAAGTTAATTGGAAATTAAATAGATTTGCCCTAAAGAAAGAGCAGATCAAAGAAGAAATTATAGAAACAAGAAAAGATTTTGTTTAAAGAGAATGACAACGATACAACATACCAAAATTTGGGGGATGTATTGTATAAAGCAGCAATGTGTTAGTCTAGGTCTAATTTCTACCAAGCTGCTTTCCAATTTTCCCAGCAGTTTTAATTAGATATGATATTTTTTCTAGGTAACTTATGTTTTCCACTTTACTGAACACTTGATTATTGAAGTCCATTATTTATTATTCTCCTTTTTCTTACCTGTTCTATTTTTTGGTTACATTGATCTATTTATTTATGTTTAACAAAAATCAAACGATTTTGACAACTACAATTTTATATTTTAATGTCAGGTCTACAAATGTTATTCTCCATTTACCTACATTGTTACATTATTCCCATGATTTTCTATAGTATTTATTTTCCTAAACAACTATTTTTATTATTTTATTAAGTCCTATAAAGTATCCACTTAACAACTTGCTTTATATGGTATTAAAAGTGAAGATTCATTTTTTAAAAGTTTTATCAGTGTGATTGTTTTTCTGAACAATTTTAAGGTATGCAATTTAAGGATGCAGAATTTTTCCAAATTGGCAAATTATTCTAATCTATTTTTCTTAACAGTTGAAATTATCATGTTTCAGACTATAGATTTAGAATGGGAAGAAATCTTGGAGGTGGAATCTATTTTACTGATGAAGACGAAGATTTGCTGATGTATTCAAAGAGGTTAATTGATTTATTCAATAGTCTTCGGTTGATAAAAATAAGAGGGAAATTTGAACCTCTAATCTCTGACTCCAAAGCTTATGCACTTTCTACTATGATATGTTTCTTCCAATAACTGGCTGCTTGAGATTATTAAGATGAATAGCACTGTAGATTTACTTCTCTCCTAAGTCTGACACCTTATTATAATGTGAGGGTAACTTTGCTTTCTCAAAGTGATTCAAGTAAATCCCAAAATCAGGTGGGGGATATAAACTCCTGTCATGATTTCAGGTATATTTGTCAGAAAATTTCCAGTTCAGTAAGTATCTGAAAGGCTAATTACCAGATTTTCTTGGTTCTTTTTTCTTCTTTCCTTCCTCCTTTCCTTCTTCCTCCCTTTCTCCTTCCTTCCTTCCTTTGTACTTTCCTTCCTTCTTTCTTTCGGTTTCTTCCCTTCCTTTCTTTTTCTTTCCTTTCTTCTTTCTTTCCTCCCTCCCTCCCTCCTTCCTTCCTTCCTTCCTTTCTTCCTTCCTTCCTCCCTCTTTTTTAT
This sequence comes from Bettongia penicillata ogilbyi, assembly GCA_023548195.1. NCBI lineage: Eukaryota > Metazoa > Chordata > Mammalia > Diprotodontia > Potoroidae > Bettongia > Bettongia penicillata. Next base: position 3,268,925 of record JAJHZJ010000675.1, read on the forward strand.
TTCTCTTTTTCACAGAGGGGTGGAAGAAAACTTTTTTCACTCCCCAACTCTTATTTGAAAATGTGGTCAGAACTATCCAGGGGCAAGAGGTAAGTATTTCACCAAAGCACAGAGGTAGGAAAAATGAGTGAGTACCTGAACACTAGGAATGAGAAAAAGTAAGAAAAAAAAGAAATGAAAACACCACAGAAAAATAATTTTTATTCATTGCTAGAATTGTTGCATAAAACATAGTAACCCATAATTACATTTTGCGAGGAACTCAGATAGTAGTACCTATCATAAAGTCAGTTTAAAATTAATTTCTTTTTATCCAGTCTCCAATCATTTATTATGTAATGGTTCACACTACTGTTTCTTGTATTGTATTGTCTTGAATTTCTAGACATTTCCAGCTTCATTAAATTTTTAAGTCTACAATGACAATACATAGAACTAATCAGTGCTAACTTACTAGGCACTGAGATGATTTACCTAAAGAGAAAAATCCATTTTCACAAATATAAATAGCAACCAGAGAAAATGACAAAAGTCTTTTTTATTCTTATTTTCCATCACAAGCTACATAATTTAAAATTCTCATATAGGGCTTGTAAAACCACATAAGAAACTATATTCTTGTGGTAAATTAAACTATTTACACAGAGAAGGATTAAAGATTAATGAAGGCATAATAGGAATCTGGTGTATAGCTCAGCAAACACTTTTCCAGCTGTGGAATGACTCTGAATTTGGAATGTGACATTCACAACTCGACAGGAAACATACAGAACAACTTCATCACCCAATTAATCCAGGAAATCCTCCTATGTAATTTAAAATATTTAGAAGTAAGCCTAAAGCCATTGCAACAATCTCTGTCTCTCTATATATGTAATCAAGAGAAGACAACAGCATTTGAAATGGAATTTTTATAGTAAGGCTGCTTTTCTATAGTGAACATATATTCCATGTAATTGTTTATGATATAAATATCTCATTGATAAATGATTACCTAAATGGTTTCATGAACAGGAGATATTGGGAGAAAAATATTCAGTCTTAGGTTGTTTTCTATGTTTCTCTCACTTGTTTATAGGGGCATATTGCACCACTTGTGGATAGGGCATACCATTTCAGGCAGTTAGCAGTTTACAAGTACATTTTTTACTTAATATTTTACATTAATCAAATAATTAAACATGAATAGGACCTCTGTGGTTATTCTATTTGACCTTTGTATATGAGAATGCTTCTTGTGAAATGAAAGCATGTAAAATGCCATGAAATCCTGAAAAGTACTTGCCTTCACACTTGAAATCGGATATGCTCAAAGGCAAGAACTGAAATTATTTCTTTCACTGGAAATTATTTTATCATTGTTCCACCTACTACAAGCCATCCATGAATAATTGCTTGTTTACTGGTTGATGAATCTTGGCACTCTCAAGTTATTGTTTTCTAACCTGGTCTCCATGAAAAATGTCAGATTCCATGCATCTTCTAATCTTATTCCAAAAAGGGAATGTGTTTCATTCATATTTGCAACAAGAAATTCTGGAAATGTCATAGTAACCTTTTGAGATGACAGTGTCAGCAGAGGAATGTTTGACAGTATCTATGCACAATTATGCCAGGTATATATATTATCCTTCCAAAGTGATGGTTTGAGCAAAAAGGGATGTAAATGAGTAAAAAAAAAACCAGTAAAACATTTTCTAAAATTTCCTCATCAAATACAAATAGAGTGATTTAAGTTCTATTCCCAGTTTTCCTTTTGACATAGTGGTTTATGTAAGATAATTTTAGCTAACCTCATTGTCATTGAATGTGAATGAATGCCAAAACAATTAAAATACTTGTCAATTATTTTGAACATCTATTCATGCTGTTCATTCATCCCATTTTTTGTGCATTTTTTAGTTTCCACTCTATATCCTGAAGCCGTATAGTGAAGGAATTATTTGCCCAAATACTATTTTTGGCCCTATTCCCTGAAACCAACACTGATGCTCTTTATATGGTCTTGATATGTAAATTAATGTCCATTTTAATGTGCATCTGATGGAAGATCTGTCATTAGATAAATATATAGCTAAATAGTATATTATGTAACTATATATAAATATGTATGCATGTATGTAAATACATATATATGTGCATATACACACATAAATACATAAATACACACACATATATGAAAGAAGAAATCTTTTTTAAGTATCCTTTCTACTTCTCATCTAGCGCGCTGAGTACCATGGAGTTTAGGGCCAAATATGTTGTGCACTACCATTATGATGTATCTATCTAATTGTCTATTTAGGCAGCTAGGAGGTATAGTGGATAGAGCACTAGGTTTAGAATCAGGAATACTCATTTTCATGAGTTCACATATGGTCTCATCTACTTGCTAGCTTTGTGACCCTGGGCAAATCACTTAACCTTATTTACTAATTAACACTAATTGGCTAATCTTTGGGTACTTGATCCTTGCTTCATTCTTTTCTTGCCTCCCTCCTTCTTCTCTGTTTTCTTTCTTTTCTTCCTCTGCTGTCAATGATGATGTCCTTCATGTGCTCCTGTTTGTATCTGATATTGTGCTAACTTCATCAATCCACATGACCTTGCAGGGCCTCCTCAGTTGAGAACCACTAGAACTTAAGAGTTTGGCTTAATGACAAGTGAATAGTAGGTGTTTGGTTGGACAAATCACAGAATGTGTTAATTCTGCATCTATGCATATAAGCACACATAATATACACACATATGTACATAAGGTGTACACACACATATATATGCACATATAAATGTATATAACATAGGTTGCAAATTAAAAATAAGTTATTTCTCAAGTGATAGCTAAGAGTAGCTGGCATTCCTGTATATCTATGTTGTGTTGCATTTTTAATCATTCTACACTTCTCTCTTGTACTCAAAAATCAAACAAATTAATAAACAAATACATGCATGAATGAGTGAATACCCAGAGAGATCTATATGTAAATAGATAGATTAAGAGATAAAAATGAAACTAATAAAATAAAAAGGCATTCATACTTCAGAGTTTTAAACTCTAGAACATTACAATCTTTAAAGAGTCAGTGTTGTGGGTAATGCATTGCAGCATATTTACAATAGTGACTTCCATGTGAGATACAACATAAATCATAACATCAAGGAAATATGTGTTCATGAATGAATGTAGATTAATCAAGCAGAAAAAATGATGCATAACATATGTAGAACCCCTAATGATGTACTGATGTATGTGAAAGTTTAAAACAACATACATAGTAGCAGGTTTTCAGTATATTAGATAACTTATACGCTGAGAATTTGGGGAAGCACGTAGATGAAAACTTTACACTATGAAAATCTGGAGGGTTTGTTGTAATGTTTTCCACTGGTAAAATAATTCTGTATTGATGGCATCCTAGAACCATTGAAGCACTGAAGTATATAAAATGTCATCTATTAGCAAGTATTTATTGCCTATTAAGCATCCTCAGATGAGTTAGATACTGTACATACTTGATTTTTCAACTAACTGAGAATTCAGTCATAGATAGAATTCTGGTCCTGCTGTCAGAAAAAACTAGCTTTTAGTCTACTGAAAAAACTTTTTATCATTATGACCCTATATAAATCATTTAAACTTTCTGGGTCTCAGTTTCCTCAGATATAATATGAGGGAGATAGACTCAATGACTTCTAATATCCTTTCTAGTTCCAAAGCTATGGTTGCATAATCTTGAATTTTATGTGCTTATTTCAAAAGTTGAGATGAGAGATAAAAATCAAACAAAAGATTCTTTTTTATCCTTTCTGGTCACTAGCTTGTAAACTTTATAGTTGTGGAGGAGGGAGAGAGAGGAGAGATGGAAGGGCAGGTAAAAGGTGAGAAGGGGAGAAAAATTCTCAATGGTATTATGAAATTAGGTATACAAAGAAAATCATCCAAAGAGAACTGTTCAAAGGCCACTCATCATTGACCTCACTGTTAGCCCTGCCTAGCTTTATAGCCTTTCTGTCATCTATTTCTAGTCTCCTGCAGTTCGTTGGAGGAAGGTTATATTTTAGTTGTATAGTTTAATTATTATACTAATTTTCCAACCAGAAGAATTGTTATCATAGAAAAAATTCTTGCAAAAATTGATTTTCAATAAAATTACGGGTTGCAGAATACATTTTCCCTTGTTCATTCCTGTTGAGGTGCTCCATTTTAGCATTCTCTTACTCTTTACCGTTAATCATATTTCATTAATTCTGATCAGTCTTTGAATATTTTTAATAAAATAATAACAATAAAACAAAGCTGAACTAAAACTACTGAATTCATTTATTTCTTTTTCTTTTGGTTTGACTTTGCAGCCTTTAGTACCTTGAATAGTTCATTTAAGGTCAATATAGCACTAGTTTCAAAATACATTGTTCAGGAAATAATGCTTTTGTATACTTTTATAGCATGTCAAATGTCTTCTGCACAGTTTGTTAGCTTAATCCTTTTTAATTCAATAATATAAATGCATAAAATTAGTTAACTTAATAACAAAAGAAGCGATTTAGTCAGAACAAGTGAAAGTCCTTAGACATTCCTTTAGTAATTAAACTGGCAGGGGTGAATTGGGGATTTTCAAATGGAGTGAGAAGTACCAGATGTGGTAGTTCATGCTAACAGTATAACGTGCTCACCTGTTCTGAAACTATATGAGCCTGGAACCTGGTTATAGAGCACTGGCATAACCCACATGAGCAGAAATATTACTTCACAAACTGCTAAATGGCTTCATTTATCATGCTATTATGAGTGATGTATATAAACAAAATTTCAAATAAAAAGATATGTAGTCAATTTCATAGTACATCTTAAAAGTGGGACACCACTATTTAGATGTGCTGTTTTCATAAGTGAAATATCATAAAAACAAGCCAAATAGAGTTTTCAATAATTGTCAGGTAGATCAAACAGTGGATAGAGAAGCCTAGAGTTAGAAAGACCTGAGTTCAGATTTGACTTTATGCTTACTAGATATTTGACCCTGGGCAAGTCACCTGACTATGTCTGCCTCAGTTTCCTCATCTCTAAAATGAGCTGAAGTAGATGGCAAACTGCTTCCGTATCTTTGCAGGAAAACCCAAAGTGGATTTGTGGCAAATGCTATTATTAGCTCCACATCAGATGGAGAAACTGAGGATCCAACACATTAAGTGACTTGCTGAGGATGGTAGTGCGAGTAAATATTTGATGAGAAATTCAAGCCTTCATCCTCTAAACTCCATGACTAATGTCTACTAACAAGAGATCTGTGTTCAATTTAAACACTTAGACATTTATACTGGGCATAGAACTTACTAAAATTCCAACTTACTTTTCCCCCATCATTCTCATGATAGTGTTGATTTAAACAGAGGTAAGTACTTGAAAAAATGCTAAATCAATGACCAACAATTAAGTACTCTCCTAGGGAAACAGTTTATCCAAGTGAGATTCCTTGAGGACTTTTTAATCTTAATGCTTTTTAATCATAATGTAACTAAAGTGTGATAAAGATTAATCATTTTCATAAGAGTGTATATCTCTCCTTTAAAACAAGTATATTTCAAGTGTCACCAATATGGATTACTTTTCTTATGGAGTGATGAGGAAGTGTCCTCTATGATCTCCCTAGCAAATTGTCATTCTATCCCCTCTCTGCTTGAAGACATTCATTGGAGTCTGAGTGGGAAGGTTACTAGATAGAGGACCTGAGTTCAAATCTCAGCTATACTACTTACTACTTTGAACATTTCATTTTACCTCTCATCTAGAAATGAAAGTTTTGAATTAGATTGCTTGAATGTTCCCTTCAAAACCTAAATCTATGCTCCTAGTAAATCTAAAGACACTACATTCTACTTTTCGATAAACTGTAATAGCCAATGGTTGTTTTCTTACTTTAAATATTAGTATGTTTCTTTTCTACTTCTACTCAAATCTCCTATTCTGTAGCCAGTCAGGACTAATATAAACTCTGTTCTACATGACAGGCTTTCAAATTTTTGAAGATAACTCTTATGACCTCCCCATACCTCAGCTTCTAATGCCCTTTGCTCTAAACTAACAATTCCTTTTGACTTCAAACTACCATAGAGTTATATGTTCTCCATTTTGCTCTACACAGAATTGGATATAATATTCCAAATGTGTTCTGGAAAGGTCATAGCACAGCAAGGACAGTAAATTCCAAATTCTAAGTACTGGGGCAGCTAAGTGGGTGGATAGATTGCCAAGCCAGGAGTCAGGGAGACCTGAGTTCAAATTTGACCTCAGATAGTTACTAAGCAGGTGACCCTGGCAAGTCACTTGACCCTGTTTGCCTCAATTTCCTCACTATAAAATGAACTAGAGAAGAAAATGGCAAACCACTCCCGTTCCTTTGCCAAGAAAACCCAAAATGGGGTCAAGAAAAGTGAGACACAACTGAAACCACTGAACAGCAAATTTTAGATACTATGCTATTCAACGTGTTCAAGGATTGTGTCAGCTTTAAAAGATTGCAGTGTCACATTGTTTTCTTTTACAGAGCTTATGGGAACTAAATCCCAATATATTTTCCAAAAAAAATCTATTTTTCTAACTATGCATACCCTAACTTGACCTCATGATATTATTCTTTTGAGCTCACACACACACACACACACACGTATCCTTAAGACATTTATTTAAAGATCTTAAGATTATAAATTTAGAGCTAGTCTATTATACATGCAAGTAAATATAATTTGCATGCTTAGTGTTAGCATACAAATTAGCTATAGAGTCAGGCTTCTGAAAGATCAATTTTTATGTGTGCATTAAATTCTGAAACCAGTGGCCATTATTTATTTCATGATAGACTAAGGGTGGCTTTTCCATAATCTGGACAATAAACATTCTTCCTTTTCCTGTTTTTCTCACGTGGTTTGTTAATCCAAATTCTTTTATTGTTTGTAGGGCTTATTAAGGAAAAATCTACTTTTGGGAGCTCTACAATTAGCACAATATTACCCCATATTATAACATCTAGAGAACCAGCTAATTTGTCCAAAATATATTTGACATGAATCCCTCTATCTCTGAACCAATAAAATTTCCTTTTCATACTCCAGTCTTTCCTACCTCTACTGCCTTTGTGATCTTGTAAATGCCAATCTTAAAATATTTAATGCATTGCAGTGCCTTCCTGCACCTCCATTCCCTATTAACAACTATCAATGCCTTTTGAAATCCTTCACCTTTAAGGCCCACCTGGTATTCCTTTATCCTGATTTCTCACAGATAAAAATTGTCTCAACCTCAAACCTCTCAAATCTAACTGCTTAATTCCAACTATATCATCAGTAGTATCCTTATTTATAATTGCTTGTGCCTCATCACATCCATTGCACCACAAGCTCCTTCAGTACAAGAACTGTGTGATTTCTTTGTTTTTATACTTAGCACATAGCAAAGTACCTGGTATATAATTTGATAATTAATGTTCATTGAATTGACTTGAGTTAAATAAATCTATTTCCTACATTTTCCTCGGAAGTAATCAATGAATATTTTAGAAGAAATCAAAACTATCAATTTTCACATCAAAAATCCTCTAAATCACTATTGATTCGAGAAATGAACATTAAATCAACTCTGAAATACCACCTCACACCTATCAATTTGGCTAATATGACAGAAAAGGAAAACAGATGCTGAAGGAGATGTGGGAAAATATGGAATGCTAATGGACTTTTGGTGTAGTTGCAAATTAGTCTAATCAATTTGGAGAACAGTTTGAAACTATGTTCAAATGGCCGCAAAATTGTGCATACACTTTGGCCTGGCAATACTACTACTACTAGATCTTTATATCAAAGACATTAAAGAAAAGGGAAAAGGAAGGACCTACATGTATGTGTGTGTGTGTGTATACATATTTATAGTATCTTTTTTTTGTAGTGGCAAAGAATTAGAAATGGAGGAGTTGCCCATCAGTTGGGGAATGACTAAACAAATTATGGCATATGATAGTGATAGAATTCTTTTATTATCAGAAAAGAGGAGTAGGATGGTTTCCAAAGAAAAGAAAAACCGGGAAGATTTATATGAACTCATTCAAAGCAAACTGAGCAGAACCAGTAAAAATAGGCACAATTTAACGGCAGTATTTGTAGAATTGGCAACTGTAAAAGATTTAGCTGCTCTAATCAAGACAATGACCCAAGACAATTCACAGGCCCTATGGTCAAAAATGGTAACCAGTTCCAGAGAGAGAACTGATGAACTCTGAATAAAGATTGAAACTTTTTAAACTTTCTTTATTTTTCTTGTTTTGTGTGCTTGTGTTTTTTATTTTTTATTTTTATTTTTTGCAATTTGGCTAATATGGAAATTTGTTGTGAATGACCTCACTTGTATAACTTGTATAATACTGGCCTTCTTAAGGGGTGCAAGAGGAAAGAGAGGAAGAGAATTTGGAACTCACAATTTAAAAGAAAAGAATGTTAGTTTTTTACATACAATTGGGAAATTTAAAAAATACATTAAAATATTCAATGGGCATTTTATTAAACACTAATTGTACATTAAACTCTGGGTTAAGAGGTAGGAATATAAGGACAAAATTGAAATTATTTCTTACCTCAAGGATCTTAGAGGATATCAGCATAGAGAGCATGCTCATACATAAAAACAATATATATATATAGAAGAAAAACAAGGGAAGTTTCGTGGAAAAAGAGTACTAGTAGCTGGCTGGATGAGGAAAGATTCCAAATGAAAAACCATACATTGAGTAAAGCTTCGAAAGAAACAATGGATTTTAAGATGTAGAATTATAGAGGTCCACAATCCTGATATAAGGGGCAGGCAACATAAATAGGGAGATGGAAGAAGGGAGTTTCCTCTGTAAAGAATAGGAAGAAGACCAGTTTGGACATTAGAATATGAAAAGAATCAATCAATTAATGAACTTATAAGCATCTATTATGTACCTTTTTTGAATATGTACATATCTAGATTATTCATTTAAAAGGACATGAGGATTTTTTAGGTGCTGGGAGGGAAATATAGATTCAACCTTTAGAATGGACTTCACCTGTCCTCATATCATCCTTCAGTTAGTGAGACCACCTTTGAGTTAAATATGCCATATGCTCTGAATTAGAAATGTCATAGAAATAGTCTCTCAGGTATTCAAAGTTCACTTTTAGGTTGAATTAATATACAATATGAAAATGCTGATTTTCAAAGTAAATGGTGAGAAATTTAAGATTACTTTTTAAAATAACCATGGTATACTGGATAATTTGATTTGTTATTGATTTGTTGGTATAAAAAGCAACAAAATGATTCTTCTATTATTGATGTTGTCATTTAATTGATACACAAAGGAATAGTCACACGGGAAGCATGGGGCAGTGCAAGAACTAATTTCCCCCCTACTTACTGTCGCTTACATTTGGGTAAAGCTCTAAAATACACATAGCAATATCCTAGCAAAATCTCTTTTAAATTTGAAATTATTTTTAGCAAATGAACTCTGATGTTTACTTCTCTGTTCTGAGCATGCAGCTCTGTATGTTGCTCATGGTAAATACAAGTTGAAGTCAATGAGGATTAAATGGTGAATTTAGCTAATGTTGAGAAAATTTCAAGTGATGTGACATTATTGATGTCCTCTATAGTATTTTCATAAGCATCTGAGTTGTTATTTTCAGAACATATATTTTAAAATATTATTTTATTTTTCTGTTACAATATTAACCTCTGTTGTCAAAATGGCAAATGGTTCTTCATGGCAGTCTTCCCTCTTTCTCTCATTTTCATTCAGTTTAATGATGAGAAAGATACAAAAAAATCTAAAGACATTATTTTGGCAAATGTTTTAAAAATGTAGACACTGCATTCTAATGATTATTGCTTCTTCAATATGAAAAATTGCACATTATGTAAGATCAAAACCCTTAGGAATTATTATTTGTTTGTTTCTGCTTTTATTTATTTATTTTTTTATTGATTGTCTTCTCAATGTTGGAGCACTTTTTGCCTGATTTCTAAATTTCAAATGATCAAAGGAGGGAGGAAGTTTACCCTCAATTTGAATCCTCATCATAAGTCTCTTTAAAAGGAATGAGATTATTTCTAAGTCTCTTACTTTTACCTCAAATATTTTCAGAGTTGGATGTATCAAAATTCAAAATGTGATTGGATAAAATGCCCTTTGTTCACAGTGCTATGCTTGAAAAAATATTAGAAAAATTAAAGTAAATGTAAAGTGAAATTCAATGATCCAACTATTTGTTTCCTACCTCAGTGTACCTCACTAAGTCCCTCAGAGGTGGAAATGAATGCTAAGAGTTCTGAATCATAGCAAGCAAACAGATGATAGATTAGATATTTTGTTAGATCTCCATCTACAGCCTTTCAAGTCTTGTCAACACAGAAATTATGGGCCAAGTAAAGCAACTTCAGGTTTTTCCATGGCTTAGGATAATCAGAATACAAAAGAAGGTTTAAAAACAAAACAAAAAAATAAACAAAGAGAAAGAAAATTTCAGCAACTGATGTTCAATAGCCTTGAGCTTACTCAGTATCCCATCCTCATCTCCCAAGCTATTGGCAGTGAGACCTCTTTAGGAGACTGAAGGACACAATGCAAACCTATATCAATAAACATGCATGCACACACATACACACACGCACACACACACACACACACACACACACACACATACATACTTTCTCTCTTCCTTCTTTCCAGTGCTGTAGAAAATTCCAGCTCCAGTGTATGGAAGGTTGCCCAGGCCTTGAAAGCCAGTTTGGCTGTGACATCCCCCTTTCAGGAGTTGTAATCCCTAGCACTAGTACTGAAAAGTTTTGAAATGGCAGTTCCAGGGAAAGCAGGTTCTGAACTGCTAGTGCTGGACCAAAGAACTGTGGAACAAAGGGAATGATACAGCTCATCAGGACAGGATACTTCATTTGTTGGTAACCGTGCAGCACTTCACCAAGCCTGAAAGAAAATGTGTGCTAACTTGGTAAGCCTTTAATTACCCAGTGTTGGTGAAGGTTGAAATACTTTGGAATTCAATTCAAAGAAAGCAACAACTACAGGGAAGACAATTAGGAAGTGAAGGATTAGTAAAATAAAGAGGGAAGGGAAGGCTGAAAGCAGAAAAGACTTCAAAATAAAGAAGTCTCAAGGACCTTGAATGCAAAAAAATCAATCAAAAAAGCAGTAACCGGATCATATTGAGGCTGAATATGCACTAACATTTATCCTAATTATTAATATTAATGATCAATATTCATAAAATGTAGGAGGTTTGCCATTTAAGTTATGAAAGTAATTTGTAACAAATTAGGAACTTTAACATATCCTTTTGAAAAATAACACATAACAATATCTTAACATATAAATTATCCTAGCTATCCCTGGATCTAAAGAATAAAAATTAGAAAATTACAGGGTAAAACAATTTTCAAATATGAAAGGGGAAAAATCTAATTTTTATTTTCTGATTTAATAAAGTAGAACCTCACATGAATGCCAATTCAAAGGCACAGAAAACTTTTGCTCAGTTCATGAGGCATAAAAACAACCTTTGTCTTAAAATCCAAACACATATGCATGTCATTTGCAAGTTAGTCACTAGATACTGCTTGAGATTGTGCTATTGCACCCATAGGCAGAAGAAATATGCGCATTATATTTCCCTTAGATCTAGACTACGAAACCAAGTGATGATAGTTCACTAGATTCCTCAATTTTCCTTGCCAAGAGTGCATTGGAAAAGCACCCACATCTTAAACCCCTCAGCTAGAAATATTAGTTCCGCAATAGAATGCCATGCGGTTGCTTTTACGACTGGAGTTATAGGATAACTCTTTAGTCTCAAAAATCATCAAGTGATGCACACTTCACTACATTCTTCCACAGTTTTTTGGGGGGAGTGGGTCTTTCTTGAATGCTTAAAAAGTCTGATTATGAAAAATCTTTCAAGAGGAATATTTCCCAATAAATTTTGAGAGATCTTTTTTTGGAGAGAAGAATTTCCCTTCAAAGGAACATCTAGGAAATATAGCCAAGGTTTAAATATCATCAAATATTTCCAAATTTTATAGGCTACAATCTTCTAACATAAATTAGGGCACAGTCAATTTACAAAACAAGATATATAAGATTATTCACTCACTCTCATTCCTCAGAGAAAATCTGACAACTGTGAATAGGGAGACAGCAAATCCACCACTACAGACTCCCTCAATAGGAAATTTTTTCTTTGTGGAAAATTTTTTCATCTTTGGCACAATATAATAGAGGGGACTTTCTGATAAGGATCTGGAGTGTAGGCCTCTTAATCCTCATCCCGCCATGACTATTGAATTGTAGTGGGAGAAATTTAACCAAAGAATGAGGTCATTTCTCTGATCATATCATTTATTAATTAATGTTGCTTCATTGGTTGGTTGATTGCCTGTTGTCCTTCATTCTCAAAGAGGACCAAAATTATATCACCATGAGAGAATCAAGTTACAGTGGGTCCAACTGTGGCTGATGAGACCAATATGATGAATGCTCAACTGCAGATCAGGCACAAATTATCCGTGTGAGTATTTGGGGTAGATTCTCTAAATTTGCACATCTCATGTTTCTTTTGAACTACTTCAGTTCTGCTTTGCTCATAGAGCATAGTGCCTTCTTTGATGCTGCTATGCAATGCTGGGCAATCCTTTGCCAGTGTCCCAGGTCATATGATCCATTACAAAGTTCTACAGAGAGACCTTGAAAGTGTCTCTGTATTGTTTCTGCTGACCACCATGTGCATGTTTGCCTTGTGTGAGTTTTTTTATAAAATAGTCTTCAGCATTTGCATGTTTGGCACTTCACCAATGTGACCAGCCCATCGGAGTTGTAGTCACCGCTGTAGAGTTTGACTACTTGGCAGTTTAGTTTGAGAAAGAATTTCAGAGTATGGTGCCCTTCTGAAATATCTTGAAGTTTACAAACTGAATTTCTTTCTTAAGGACCATACTTTAAGCAAGAGGTAGGGAACCTATGAACTCAAAGCCACATGTGACCTTCTAGATCCTTGAGTGTGACATTTTGACAGAATCCAAGATAAACAATAAAAGAAATAATAATAAAAATAATTAATAAAAAAAAAAAAAGTTTGGATTCAGTCATAGGTACATGCCTGAGACCCAAATCACTCTAGCTCTCACTGGACAACAATAGATAGGTCCCAGGCCAACTCCCTCTTGGTCACTGTTGGAGTGAATGTAAATAGGAACTGTTTCTGTTTTGTCCAGAAACCTTAAGGGGCTTCCCCTCTCAAATTGATTTCTTCTTCTTTTTTTTTCTTTTTGGACTAGGTTAAAGAAGCATTCTTTGCCTCTTTTCTTTTCTTTTTTTTTTTTTTTACCTAACCTTAATCATTGAAAGGGCTTTGCCTCAGTCAAATTGAGACCTGTTGAAGACTTTAGCTTTAAACAATCAAGTTCTTCTGCTACATCTGGTGCCATCTCCATGTCCTGATGTACATCTGGTCACTGGATCCTGAGGAGAGAGTGAGGTTGTTGACTTTGCATAGCCCTCCCTCATTTAAATCAATTTACTTACATTTTATGGTATTGGCTCCCTTATGTCCTCATCTTCTTCAAGAATGAAGGACGGACAACATCAATAACAACAACCCTCATCTTTAGGTGGGGGTGAGAGCCTGAGGGAACAGATTATGCTACCTACTTCTGAAGGATTCCAGTGAAATTAGATGGCACATGAATGATTATGGGTTTTGACCATATATTCGCTATACACACACATACACACACTACATATACACACATGTGTATATACACATATATGTTTATATATACACACATATCTGTGTGTATGCAAATACATGAGTGCACACATACATGCATATATATATCAGACTTATGATTTTACAGGTATAGAAATCTTCCTGTGAGGATGCGAATTTTTACCTTCTATGCAACTTTTCATCTAAAAGAATTTGGGGGACACTAGAGATTATATGATTTGTGCAGGATTACAAATCAGTATGTGTCAGAAATAAGACTTGAAATCTATTCTCTTGAGTTTCAAGGCAATCTGTCATCTTTGCTATATTTCCTTTCTAGATAAATACAAATTATTACTGTTATTGCAAAGACTATTTCCCCATGGTTTATTCAGGCAAGCCAAGCAAAAGGAAGATTTAAATGTAATTTCCCTTGAGGCACAATGATGTCAAGATATACAAGGACAATCTTGGACATGCATGTATGTGAATAAGATTGGTTTGTGGGTATTAGACAATAAGAGGAGATACCACATTCTGCATCTTGAAGGAGAGAGATAAGAGGAACAAATTGTTTCCTCTCAATTCTTATATCCAGAAGGTGAGAAACAACGAACTCAAAAACATTACCGATTACATGGAAGTGATAAAATAACGTACAGCTAGTTGGAGGGGAAATATCCCTTCGCTAATGTTATTAACAACCTCATCCTTTACTTATACAGAATGGGCATGAAGGTATTAATGAACTGTGCCTCTCCAGAATCTAAGCAGAAATCTTTGCTAGTTTGAAGCCCTTACTATTTTTTAAATAATATTTTTTCCAATTAAACATGAAGATAGTTTTCAACAATAATTTTATTTTTTAAGGTTTTGAATTTATTATTTTATTTCCCCAGGTAAATATAATTTTAACATTGGGGTATTTTTTTTGCATTTTGTGTTCCAAATGTTCTCCATTCTTCCCTCCTCACCCCCACTTCCTTGAGAAGGAAAGCAATTCAATATAGATTATACATCAATATTCATTTTTTAACAAAATTTTGAGTTCCAAATTTATTCTCCACCCCTTCTTCCTACCCACCTCCCCAAGAGGGCAAATAATCTGATAAAGGTTATAAATGTGCAATCATGTAAACATATTTCCATGTTAGTCACTTTGTGAAAGAAGAAACAGAACAAAAGGGGAAAAAAATACAAAAGAAATTGAAAATAGTGTGTTTTGATCTGTATTCAGACTCCACAGTTCTTTTTCTGGATATGGATAGCATTTTCAATCAGGAATCTTTTGGAATTATCTCAGATCACTATACTGCTGAGAAGAGTGAAGTCTATGTGATCATTTGAAAAATGTTAGAGATGGGACAGATAGAATTCATCTTTAATAAAGACCAATGTAGCAGTATCCCACCTAAGGCAGTCAAATAATAGAGTTCCCTTCACAATTTACCAGCCCTGCTGAATTGGCTGGCATTGCATACTGTACCACTTCAAAGTTGTAAACAGGAAACATAAAGACTAGAGAGGGTGTTATTATTTATCACTAGGCAGAGGAGGAGTCCAATATTATAAGCCCAGGAGCAAAAACAGAAAGAGGACTACAGAAGAGGAATTGTATTTCATCTGTTGCTCTGCTACTCCTCTGCCCCTGGCAATTCAACCCTGTTTGCTACAAGTGAATAATTATGGCTTCATTACATACAGAGCACTTAAACCTTGCTACATATAATTGTAGTGAAAAATAACTTTTCTTATAATGTCTGATACATAGCAAACACTTAACTATTTTTTTTTTTTTTGGCAAAGGGGGAAGCTTAGGGAGGGGTTGCCTTGGCAAGCATATTTGACTTTTTGATGTTTCTTTAAGGGCAATCTTATTTTTTTCCCCATTGAGGAAAAATTAGTCTACATGTCAGAAGATTTTTATTTAGAGCAAAACTGGCTCTTCCCAGTATCATAGCACTGTGAAAATGAGTATGTGCAAAAGAAGAAAAGAAAGAGTAAACACGATGTTGATTTGCTCTTGTATCTTACACCAAGAGTGGAAAGAAGGCATTGTCTTTTGTTAATTTAACATAAATGAATATATTTTTAGTTCTGGATATCAGATGCAATACTTTTCATAATTTCGTGAATTTCATTATTTCCATAATTTCTCTGTTAGGAAAACACACATCTGAGTGATGGATACAAATAAAATTTTATTGAATACAATTTTAAAAAGAAATCATCTCACTAAGGCAGGGATTTATTCAAGTAATTACTTGTAAGCAATTGCAGATTTAAACAGGTCCCTAACTTGGAAGCCATCGGGTGGCCAGGCATGTCACTACATTGTAAACTTACTCACTTCCCCAGCCTGAGACAATGTCCCAAAAGACAGACTGTGACATTGTACACAGAAGGAGATGACTTCTGATAAGCAGAGAGACATCAATGCTGGGATTCTATGTAAGGCAGAGAGACTTTGAAATCAGAATTTGAGGGATAAGGGTGACAGGCAAGACTGAGACTTCTAAATGACAAAGAGGAGATCTTTGCTGTAGAGCAATCACAGGAGCCAGGTCTATTCATACCAATAAGTTACTCTTCCTAACTGCTGGCAATCATTGATGATTCTTCCAAACTTTCAAAGCTCATGAACTTATTGCGTAGTCCATCCATCACTGATATTCCATATTCACCTAAGGACAGAACTAAGAAATGAAATAGAGAAACAGCAATATGAGTTCATTCAGTCATAGCTTATATGATGTGACCCAGATAGGGAGATAAAATTCTGAGACTGCTTTCCGACGTGGAAGCTTGTTGAATTTAGCTCTCCTTACTCAAACACCAGCAAAAAAATAGAAATCTCTTCAACTGGTACCTGCTGTATGAACACTTAGATCTAACTCAGTGACCAATCAAAAGATCTTTTCTTTCGCATCTAATCAGTAGACAGGAAACAGAAAATACTCTATAGTGGAGTATAGTATAACATTCCGCACTGTCATGTATTCCAGATACACACTCATCTCCAGCCTCAGTATGGGGACTTGAATCAGGCAGATGCTCCTAGACACTGAGTTCTCATGCACCAGTCAACTATGACTTGCATTTCTAAGTAAAATGAATCATTATATTCTTCTTGTTGGACAGAAGTTAGTTATGGAGTTTTAATAATCTCCGCAGAGTAACACACTACATAGTCATGCCTATAGAGAGGTAACTTGACATAGTGGTTAGCATGCTAGACCTGGAATAAGGAAGACCTGAATTCAAATTCTGCCTCTGGTTCTTAGCCACTGCTTTTTTTTTTTTTAATTTCTGCAAAAATTCAGTTTCCTCATAAGTAATAAAAGTCATATACTTGATAGATTTGGGCATATAAGGAACAAATGAGATAATGTATATAAAATTCTTTATCATGTTTAAGTTCTTAGTCTCGGGCATGAAAACCCTAAAGAGTGCATGGATAGATTTCAGGGAGTCCATGTGCTTTGGTGGAAAAATAAAACATCTTTATTTTTATTAATCTGTACCTAAAATTTAGTATTTCCTTTAATTATTGAAAAAAACATTTTTTTCTAAGAAGAGGTTAATAAATTTCAGTACACTGCTAGGATGTTACTTGTAACAAAAGTTAAAAACACTTGTTTTAAAACTGTCAGAAATCAGTTACTATTCTATATAGGTTTTTTTTGTTTTTAATTTCATTGTCTGCTATGTGAAAAAAATAGAATTTTAGAATATAGGGGATTAAGGGAGTAAAATGAACCATTATGCCTCCTTGACAATTCTAAACAGACGGATCAAGGCAATTTTTTTTTCCAGTGGAACTAACAGAATAAATCAAGGTGAAAAAAGCACTTGTGGGTAAAATACAACAAAGTCCCTGAAAGTAGGCATTTGATTTCAAGTTGACCTGATCTGAAACCTCAGGAATCTACATAGTTCCAAAGATACAATTCAATATTAAAGAATGAGTTGTAATCTGAGTATAAAATTGGCTTAAAGTAAAAACAGTTAATTTTAGTGAAAGTTACCAAATTTAATCAAATTTATTTATTTACACATGTTAAAAACAATCAAATAAGGATGATTTAATTTAGCTTAATAGACAATTATTTGGGAAATTGCTGTCCTGGGTACAGAGAGAAATATAAAGATATATAAAAAAAGATGATAATGGTGAAATCACTGCTACTAATGGTGATGATGATGATAGACAACACTTATCTAGTGTTTAAATATTTTAAAATATATTTCATACACAATCCCTGACCTCAAGCAACTTATAATAAGAAATGGAAGACAAGATAGGTATGTAAATATTTGCAACACCAGTTCCATATGACAAAAATTTCAAGAGAAGAACTACAGAAGAAAAAAAAAAACAAACTCCTTAAGCGTTTAAAAATTAGGGGAATGTCACACATGATTAATTAGTAGGATTACAGGTGAGAATTTCACATCTATACCAAGCCTGAAAAAAAGCTAAGATGAGAACAGGGGCTAGTTCAGAAACTGGTGATTTTCAGAAAACTATTATCTATATGAATTCCCTAAATGTTATACCTCCCCCATCCCCATCCCAGATGTTATTCCTTTTCTGGGGAGTTAAATGGCACGGTGGATAGAGTCCTGGGGTAGGGATGATGGGGTCTAGAATCAGAAGACATGAGTTCAAATTTGACCTCAGAGACTTGTTAGCCATCTGACCCTGAGCAAGTCACTTAATTTTGTTTGTCTCAGTTTCCTTATCCGTAAAATAAGTTGTAGTAGGAACTGACAAACCATCCTAGTATCTTTGCCAAGAGAATTGCAAATGAGTTCATGAGAAGTCAGACATAACTGAAAGGACTGAAAAACAACATCCCTCTCCTGAATATAGTTTTCCATATAAATAAATACCTACTTACTCACATTCAGTGCCTGACTTCACTTTTCCCCTATGCTGAAGATAATTGTTTGTATTCAACAGGAATTTACAGATATTGACTTAAAGTTTCTTACTTGGTCATTCATGTTAATGGACCTAGCTCAGAGTGGGTAGTAAGACTATTATGTGCATAGAAATAGATTTGCTTTTTCACTTCATTTCATTACAGGTCATGCAGACAATCAATACAAATCTGTGAAAAGATGTCTTGGGGCAAATAACCCAATATGCTTGCTTTGTGTTTATAGTTAGACATCAATGATTACTCAGAAATTTAAAGATAGAAAGTGTTCACATTGCAAAAGACAACAATAAGTGAAATATAGATATAGAACCTAAAATTATATTAGCAAAAATTTGCAGCAGAAGAATGTGCAACACGCTGTAATAAAAGCTCTCTCTCTCTCTCTCTCTCTCTCTCTCTCTCTCTCTCTCTCTCTCTCTCTCTCTCTCTCTCTCTCTCTCTCTCTCTCTCTCTCTCTTTTGCCTAAAGGGAAAGTGCTTCTCTGAATTCCTGGCATAGGTGAAAGAACACTCAACTCAATTTGATATTTAGAAGACCTAGTGATAACATATAGCTTTGACATTTAAAAGCTGTGAGAATGTGGGTCTCCTCCTCTGCTACCTGGTTGTGATATGGAAATGAAACTTGTTTCTCAAAAACTTATCAGGAGAGACTCTACTTAATAGTGCCTATTTTCCTAGAGAGGCTTGGAGCACAAATGTATTCATAGAACATATATTTTCCCAAGAGAACCAGAGATTAGTTCATGAATTGACTGTCCACAGACAGATAAGGCTTTTTTTATTTATGGTTTCTTATTGCTAATGTAACTTTGAGTAACATTAGCTAAATCAAAATTTATTAAACTCACAATTTGCAAAACACTGCACATGACTGCTAATATGAAAAAAATGAAAAATTCCTTGTTTACATCAAATTTGCAAGACAATACAAGCGATATTATATGTAGATATGAATATTATATACATGTCTATGTATATACACACTTGAATTCAGGTATATAGCACATATAATACATATGTATGTGTACATATGTGTATGAATCTGTTCCTATCGTCACTATATCTATGTCTCTTTCTCTCTATCATCCCTGTGTCTATCTCTTTACCATCTTCTAACTACCATACAAGTCTGAGGATTTCTCAAGGGATGTTCCTGCTGAGTTCCTGTGGCAGAGTTAATAATGACAGACAGTTGATTACATGATTGACCTTTGAGTCTCAAAAGAAAGATACTTCCAGACTTTTGAATTGCTCAGTGTAGATCTCCCCAGAGCCACAAATACATGTAGTTTATTTTTTCAATATGTACCTGATTCTATAGTCTAAAAGAACCAGATTATTGTGGTGAAGGTTTATCTTGTTTCCATATTGAAGAGACAATGTATTGTGTATATTCTATTATTTATTCAAATCTACAAAATGTATGCAAATTCTCTTTGCTGTTTATTTAGATTAAAAAAAAAATGTTTATTACCTAACCAGGATGGTCTTTTATGTAACCAGTATTTTTAAAAAAATACAAAGTTGGCTGGAGTAGGCTATTGCTCTCTCCCCATGAGAGCAATTATGGAAAAAGACGTTGGGACTTCTTGGGGTAGAGCCAAGACAACAGAGTAGAGGAAGCACTACAGCTGACTTCTCCCAACATTCCCTTTCAAACAACTTCAGATTAATGCCTTGGAAAATGGCAGAGTAGGTCAGAAAATTTTAAGCTCTCCAAATTTTCTCCAAAAATTCTCCAAAATTTCTCCAAAGAAAAGACAGAATGTCATCCCTGAGTAGCAGAAGAAAACACAGAATAAAACAGTTGTCCTCCTAAATAAATTTGAGAAGACCCCAGGAAAGACTCAGCAGCCTAAACTGTAGAAACTTTCATCTCACAGAGAGTGTGGGGGTCTGACTTCCAAATATGAAAAAATTGAAGGACCTTCCATTGTTGAGGGATGCCAAGCACAGCTGTGGTGACAAAATGTGTGCCTGTCTGTCCTTGAAGGGAGAAGGTGCTAGAACATATAATCCCAGCTCTTTTGAAGAACCTACAGTCCTTCAATATAGTGACTGACAGATCATTTGCTATCCTTATTGTATCTCCATGATATTTAAATTGCTTTTTTATTGTTACTTCTAATATTTTCTCCTTAACCTGGGAGGTTTGAAACATGGCTATGATATTTCTGTAAGTTTTCCTTTTGGGAACACTTTCAGGTGGTGATCAGTAGATTTTTTCTTATTTCTACTTTGCCTTCCTATTCTAGAACTTCAGGGCAATTTTCCTTGACAATTTGTTATAACATTGAATCAAGACTCTTTTTTACTGTAATTTTCAGGTAGTCTCATTATTTTTATTTTTCCTTGAAGTGTTCTCATACATCAGTTGTTTCTCTCATGAGTTGTTTCTCTCTTTGCTTTCTTTTTCACTTTTTCATTCTTTCAACTTTGTTTTATGATTTCTTGGTATTTTACATTGTCAGTTTCACTTTGCCCAATTCTGATTTTCAAGGAATTATTTTTTTCCTTAACTTTTTGATTCTCTATTTTCAGTCTGTTGCCTTTCTTTTCATAATTTTCCTGATTATTATGTATTGGTCTTATTTTTTTCTAACTTTTCTTTGATTTTTCTTACATAATTTTTAAAGTCCTTTTTATGTTCTTCCAAGAACTAGTTTTATATATTTGGCATTTCTCTGAATAGGAACCCAGATCTTTTCTATCCTTATAGTACTTACCTATGTCTGGGTTATTACTCCCTTTTTAATTTTATTTTTATTTATTTATTGTTCATTTTATTTTGCTTTTATTTTTTAATTATTCATTAATTTATTTTGTTTTCAACATTCATTTCCACAAAATTTTGACTTCCAAATTTTCTCCCCATCTCTCCCTTCCTCCTTCCTGGCAAAAAATGCTGAGCATTCTGATTACCCTTTCCACCAATCTTCCCTCCCTTTTAACATCCCTCCCTTCCCTTATACCCATCTTCCCTTTTGTCCTCTAGGACAAGATAAATTTCTATACCCCATTATCTGTATTTCTTTTTTTTAGTTGTATGCAGGAGCAGTATTCAACATTTGTTCCTAAAACTTTAAATTCCAGCTTTTCTTCCTTTCTCCTTCCCCACCCATCTGCTCTGAGAAAGCAAACAATTCAATATAGGCTATATATGTGTAGTTTTGCAAAAGATTTTCATAATAGTCATGTTGTGTAAGACTTTATATTTCCCTCTACCTCATCCTGCCTCCCATTGATTCTAAACTCTCTTTTGACCTTGTTCCACCCCAAAAGTGTCTACTTCTCATTACTCCCTCCTCCCATTTGTACTCCCTTCTATCATCCCCCTCACCCCACTTGTCCCCTTTGCCCCTATTTTCCTGTGGTGTAAGATAGATTTGAATATCAAATTGAGTGTGCATGTTATCCCTTCTTTGAGCCAAATGTGATGAGAGTAAGCTTCACTTTTTGCCTCCATTGAAAAGGCTTTACCTTGCCTCTTTTGTGAGAGATAATATGCTCCATTCCATTTCACCCCTTCTCCTCCAAATATATTCCTCTCTCACCCCTTAATTTTTTTTTGATGTCATCCCTTCCTATTCAACTCACCTGTGCTCTGCCTCTCTCTCCATATATATGTTTGTGTGTGTGTGTGTATGTATGTATGTATATGTATATATATATATATATACATATATGTATGTATATCTCTGTGTGTGTGTGTGTGTGTGTGTGTGTAATCTCTCCAACTAGAGAGATACTGAGAAAAGTTTCAAGAGTTACAAATATTATCTTTCCATGTAGGAATGTAAACACTTTTACTTCAATAAGTTCCTTATGATTTCTCTTTCCTGTTGCTTTTCATGCTTCTCTTGATTCTTATGTTTGAAAATTAAATTTTCTTTTCAGTTCTGGTCTTTTCATCAAGAATGCTTGAAAGTCCTCTATTTCATTGAAAGACCATTTTTCCCCTGAAGCATTATACTCAGTTTTACTGGGTAGGTGATTCTTGGTTTTAATCCTAGTTCCTTTGACTTCTGGAATATCATTTTCCATGCCCTTCAGTCCCTTAATGTAGAAGAAGCTAGATCTTCTGTTATCTTGATTGCACTTCCACAATACTCGAATTGTTTCTTTCTAGGTGCTTGCAGTATTTTCTCCTTGACCTGGGAACTCTGGAATTTGGCTGCAATGTTCCTAGGAGTTTCTCTTTTTGGATCTCTTTCACGATGTGATCAGTGAGTTATTTTAATATTTATTTTGTCCTCTGGCTCTAGAATATGATGGCAGTTTTCCTTGATAATTTCATGAAAGGTGGTGTCTAGGCTTTTTTATTGATTGTGGCTTTCAGGTAATCCCATAATTTTTAAAATGTCTCTCCTGGATCTATTTTCCAGGTCAGTTGTTTTTTCTATTGAGGTATTTCACATTATCTTCCATTTTTTCATTCTCTTGGTTTTATTTTGTGATTTCTTGGTTTTTCATAAATTCATTGGCTTCCATCTGTTCCATTCTAATTTTAAAAGAACTATTTACTTCATTGAGCTTTTGAAGCTCCTTTTCCATTTGACTAATTCTGCTTTTTAAATCATTCTTCTCCTCATTGGTTTTTTGAACGTATCTTGCTGGTTGAACTAGCCTATTTTTATTTTTTTTAATATAAATTTATTTATTTAACTTTTTACATTCATTTTCACAAAATTTTGGATTCCAAATTTTCCCCCCTTTTATCCCCTCCCCCCACCCCAATACACCAAGCATTCTAATTTTCCCTATCACCAATCTTCCCTCTCTTCTATCATCTCTCCCTTCTCTTGTCCCCATCTCCTCTTTTGTCCTGTAGGGCCAGATGACTTTCTATTCCCCATTAACTATATTTCTTATTTCCTAGTAGCAAGAACAATACTCAACAGTTGTTCCTAAAACTTTGAGTTCCAAAATCTCCCCATCCCTCCCTCCCCACCCATTCCCTTTGGGAAGGCAGGCAATTCAATGTAGGCCATATCTGTGTAGTTTTGCAAATGACTTCTATAATAGTCATGTTGTGTAAGGCTAATTGTATTTCCCTCCATCCTATCCTGCCTCCCTTTGTTTCTATTATGTCTTTTGATCCTGTCCCTCCCCGAGTGTTGACTTCAAATTGCTCCCTCCTCCCATTGCCCTCCCTTCCATCATCCCCCCACCTTGCTTATCTCCTTCTCCCCCACTTTCCTATATTGTAAGAAAGGTTTTCATACCAAAATGAGTGTGCATTTTATTCCTTCCTTTAGTTGAATGTGAGGAGGGTAAACTTCTTGTTTTTTTCTCAACTCTCCTCTTTTTCCCTCCACTAAAAAGTCTCCTTCTTGCCTCTTGAATGAGATATAATTTACCCCATTCCATTTCACCCTCTTTCCTCCCACTACATTTCTCTCTCACTATTTACCTTAATTTCTGTTAATATATGGTCCCAACCTATTCAATTCACTCTGTGCTCTCTGTCTCTGTATGTACGTGCATGTGTGTATGTGTGTGTGCATGCATGTGTGTACATGTGTGTGTGAGTGTGTGTGTGTATGTGTGTGTGGTCCCACCAACTACCCAGATGTTGAAAAGTTTTAAGAGTTACAAATATTGTCTTTCCATGTAGGAATGTGAACAGTTCACTTTTGGTAAGTCCCTTATATGACTTCTCTTTGCTGTTTACTTTTTCATGCTTCTTCTCATTCTTGTGTTTGAAAGTCAAATTTTCTTTTCAGCTCTGGTCTTTTCATCAAGAATGCTTGAAAGTCTTCTATTTCATTGAAAGACCTTATTTTCCCCTGAAGTATTATACTCAGTTTTGCTGGGTAGGTGATTCTTGGTTTCAGTCCTAGTTCCTTTGACTTCCGGAATATCCTATTCCACGTCCTTCAATCCCTTAATGTAGAAGCTGCTAGATCTTGTGTTATCCTGATTGTATTTCCACAATACTGGAATTGTTTCTTTCTAGCTGCTTGCAATATTTTCTCCTTGACCTGGGAATTCTGGAATTTGGCCACAATGATCCTAGGAGTTTCTCTTTTTGGATCTCTTTCAGGCGGTGATCAATGGATTCTTTCAATACTTATTTTGCCCTCTGGTTGTAGAATATCAGGGCAGTTTTCCTCGATAATTTCATGGAAGATGATGTCTAGGCTCTTTTTTGATCATGACTTTTAGGTAGTCCCATAATTTTTAAATTGTCTCTCCTGGATCTATTTTCCAGGTCAGTTGTTTTTCCAATGAGATATTTCACATTCTCTTCCATTTTTTCATTCTTTTGGTTTTGTTTTGTGATTTCTTGGTTCCTCAGAAAGTCAATAGACTCCATCTGTTCCATTCTAATTTTGAGAGAACTATTCTTTTCAGTGAGCTTTTGAACCTTTTTTTCCATTTGGCTAATTCTGCTTTTGAAAGCATTCTTGTCCTCATTGGCTTTTTGAACCTCTTTTGCCAATTGAGTTAGCCTATTTTTCAAGGTGTTATTTTCTTCAGCATTTTTGGGGGTCTCCTTTAGCAAGGTATTGACCCATTTTTCATGCTTTTCTTGCATCTCTCTCATTTCTCTTCCCAGTTTTTCCTCCACCTTTCTAACTTGATTTTCAAAATCCTTTTTGAGCTCTTCCATGGCCTGAGCCCATCGGACATCCACCTCGGATGTCTGGGATAAAGAGGCCCCGACCTCCATGTCTTTCTCCGATAGCAGGCATTGTACTTCCTCATCAGAAATGAAGGGGGGAAGGAACATCTCTTCCCCAATAAAGTAGCTGTCTATGGTCTTCTTCTCCTTCCTTTTTCTGGGCATTTTCCCAGCTAGTTACCTGACTTCTGAGTTTCCTCTCCACCCCTGCGTAGATCTGCCCAGCTAGTGCTTGGGGTCTGAGATTCAAATGCTGCTTCCCAGTCTCAGGGCTATCCGCGGTGGGAGCAGCTGCTATTCAATGTGAGGTTAAGTTCTGGTGCTTGGGTGGGGGCAGGGCCACCTCCCAGGCTCAGTTCCCTCAGGGGCTTTATGCAGAGAGCTTCAGTCATGCAGTGGGTGGGGGCAGAGCCGCCTCCCAGGCTCAGCTCCCTCAGGGGGTTTATTCAGAGACCTGAACTTCTGCCTGCCTGCTTGAGGAGTCCCGGGCCAACGCCACTGCCCCTGTCCCTGCCCCTGCCACTCCCTCTGGCGCTGTCTCCCGAGGGTGCCTGAGCCACGGAGACACCCCGCTCTCCTCTTGGCCAGCCTAGACGTCTCTCTCACTGACCTGGAGCGTCTGTGGGCGGAGGGATCTTCCCGGCTGCCGGAGGTTCCATCCCTGAAGCCTGCTCAGATCTCCTCCTCTGGGGCCGCGGCCAGAATAGCGCTGCGGTGGGCTCCACTTTCTGGGTGCGACGGACCCATGGGGACGGCTCTCCAGGGCTCTCTGGAAGGGAAATCTCTTCCACTGTGTTTCTGTGCACCTTGCAATGATCCAGAATTTGTGGGAAGTTCTTCTTACAGGAAATTTATGGGCTGTGGATTCGGAGCTAGCATAAGTGAGTCTTTCTACTCCGCCATCTTGGCTCCTCCAAACTAGCCTATTTTTAAAGGTGTTTTTTTTCTTTAGCATTTTTTGGGGTCTCCTTTAGCAAGCTGTTGCCTCACTTTTCATATTTTTTTTTTTGCATCTCTCTCATTTCTCTTCCCAATTTTTCTTTCACCTCTCTTACTTGGTTTTCAAAATCCTTTTTGAGCTCACCCATGACCTGAGACCATTGAATATTTAATTTGGATGTTTGGGATACAGAAGCCTTGACTTTTATGTCTTTCCCTGGTAAGCATTGTTCCTCCTCATCTGAAAAGATGGGAAAAAAGTGCCTGTTCACCATAGTTTTATTTTTTTTCTCCCTCTTTTGGGCATCTTCCTAACCAGTTACTTGACTTTTGGGTTCTTTGTCAAGAGTAGGGTATGCTCTGTAATATATCAGTTTCTCCTAGGTGGCACAATCAAGTGTGCATACTGATCTGGGAGCAACCAGAAACTTTTGTTCCCAGAATCTGTAAGTAGTAGAATTTCCTCTCCACAACAGCCTCACCTCCACTTCTGTGACACCAGCACTGAGGGTTGAGATTTAGATCAGCTACTCAATTCCCCCATTGACTTTACAATGAGGCCTCCACCAAGGGATAGTTCCTGATGCCTGCCAGAAGCTGCTGCTGCCAGCTGAAGCCTCTGCCATATGTGGCCGGGGCTATGGAGAGGACCCTGCTCCCTTCTTGGCTGGCTGAAAAAACCCTCTCCTTGACCTTTGATGCCTGTTGGCTGAGGGATCTGTGAACTGATGCTGTTGCCACTGGGGATTCCACCCCTGAGTCCTGCTCTGGTCCTCTTTCTTGAGCTGTGATCAAAGCTTGGCTGGGCTCTGCTCCACCTCCAGTGTGACCGACCTCTTCCACTGGCCTTCCAGGTCACCCTAGGCTGGAATTCTCCTCCACTCTGTCTTTCTGTGACTTCTGCTGCTCTAGAATTTGTTGAGAGTCATTCTTTTCAGGTATTTTATGGGCTATGGAGGAAGAGCTAAAGTAGAGTGCATGGAAATAAGGTGGAAGGAAAAGATAAGAGAGGGACTCTTGGAGGGGTGAGCAGGTTATGGAGTAAAAGGGCAAGGTAGTGGATGGAAATAAAGCAGAGGAGGAAGGGAGGATAAGTGTGTGTGTTCATCCTTCGTTGCTGAAGACCATTCCATCAGAGAAATAATGACATGACTTGCACTTGACATTGTTTTGAATGAGGGAGGGCTGTGCAGGTTGTCAGCCTCACTTCTCCTCCAGAGCCATCTGAATCTAGTAACCAGATATTCATCAGGATGAGTGTAGATAACCCTGGATGAGACAACTGAGGTTAAGTGACTTGCCCAAGGTCACAAAGCCAGTGAATGTCAAGTATCTGAGGTGAGATTTGAACTCAGATCCTCCTGACTCCTGCACTGGTGCTTTATCCACTGCACCACCTAGTTGCCTTAAGGAAGGATAAGTAAATAAGGTGAGAAGGATAGAGAAGAAGAATAAGAAGGAGGAAAATACACAACAAGCAATTATAGCTTAGAATGTGAATGGGACAAATTTACCCATAAAACAGAAATGGATAACAGGTTTAAATATGAATTCAACAGTATGTTGCTTTCAGGAAGCATTATAAAAATGACATACATACATAAAGTTAAATAAAGGACCAGAGTAGAATTTGATATGTAAAAAAAAGCAGGAATGGTATTCATGATCTCAGACAAAGTTAAAGGTAAAATAGTTTTAATCAAAAGAGAAAAATAGAGAAACTACACTATGAGATAGCAATATTATTTGATACTGTTTTAGACTATTTAAAACACCTAGACAAGGGGTGGGGAATCTGTGGCTTCAAAGGTACATATGTCTTTCTAGGTCCTTAGGTGTGACTTTTTGACTGAGTCCAAGTTTTTCACAACAAATGTTTTTATTAAAGGTATTTGTTCTGTGACATTTGGATTCAGTTAAAGGGAAGCACTTAAGAACCTATAGAGGCACATGTGTCCCTGAAGTTGCAGGTTACACACCCATAACCTAGAGAGTATATATACCTGAGTGTATACTTGCCAAAATAGACACAGGAACTATATGAACATAAACATAAAATACTTTTTATACAAATAAACTCATATCTAAATGATTGAACGAACATTCGTTGTTCATGGAGAAGTAAGGATAGTATAAATTTTTAAATGACAAAATTAAGAAAACAAAATTACCTACCTCAAAAGTAAAAATACAGATGAACCTAATACAAATGTTAAGTTATTTTTGCCAAAGTATATGCCAAGAAAAAGAACAATCTAAGTGAAATGAATGAATACTTTTTAAATATTAAAAAAAATGTCCAGATTAACAAAAGAGGAAATAGAATACTTACTAAGAAAAAGCACATCTTAGAAAAGAAAGGTGAACAAACCATAAACAAGTTCTTTAAGAAAAAAATCCCCTATTTCACATGGATTTATAAGTGAATTATGCTATTTAAGGAATTGCAATACTATAAAAAACAATTTTTAAAAATAGATAAAGAAGAAATTCTTTCTATGAAACAAATAAAGTTTTGATATCGAACTATGGAGAGTAAACACAGCAAAATAAATCCATAGACCAATTTCCCTAATGAATGTCAATGCAAAAAATAAATAAATAAATACTAAACCAAGAGTGTTTGCTAGGAGTAAAATATAGAAACGAGTTTCTTTAACTAGAAACAGTATGTGTATTTGTATTGTTAATTATTATAATGTGATTAAACAAGACCTTCCTCACCCATTAAAGGGTCTGGGAAGATTTGCAGAAAGGCACACCCCTTTTCTTAATGAGGCACTTGTTCTCCAGGGTTGTGATGCCCTCCGACTCTGAAAAAGGGGTAAATATTCTGAGGGTGAGGTTTTACTTTGGGGCTTACTGACTGGAGTATTATTTGGTCAGACAAGACTCTGAGAACCGCTAAGGACCATTCCCAATTTGAAAACTCAGCTGCTTCCCTCTCTGGTAACTATAGTCAGACATTTGGATCTGTCTGTTGATCTATGATGCATATATTGCTTATATCAGACAGTTTAAAAGTGCTCTCTGTTGATTTAGATTTCTCTGTATTTTCTCTGAAGTTCACAGTGCTGACTTTTTTCTTGATTAAAGTGATTGTTAACCCCTCAAATTGCCTTTCCTTTTAAAAAGCAGATCAGAGAAACTGTGATATGTATGTATGTCAGGTGTTTTTTGTTACATTAATGCATTGTTGGTGGAGTTATTTATTGATTCAACTATTATGGAGAATAATGTGAAACTATGCACAAATGGCTGCAACATTGTGTATTCCCTTAGACTCCTATCAGATCTGTCTCCCAAGAAGTATAAAAATAAGGGAAAAGGACACATTAGTACAAAAATAATTAGAACAGCTCTCTATGTGTTGGAAGTGAATTGGAAATTGAGAGGATGCCCATCAATTCAGAAATGATTGTATAAATTGTAGTATATGATTGTGATGAAATATTATTACTCTATAAGACATGATGTGTAGGATGGTTTCAGAAAAATCTTGAGAAGTCTTATATGAATTGACACAAAGTGAAATGAAAAGAACCAGGAAAACACTGTCAACAATATCAGTCATTCTGTAATGATGAATAACTGTAAAAAAGTACAACTAAAAAACAAAAATTTAGATAATCTGATCAAGACAAGTAGTATAAGACAATTCCAAAAATCTCATGAAGAAAGCACCATAGGCCTTCAGGAAGATAACTGATGAACTCCAAGTGGAGATTGTAAAATGCTTTAATTTTCTGTGGGTGTATGTGTGTAAGAGGTGTTTCTTTTGTAATATGGCTAATATGGAAATACGTTTTGCCTGACTTCACATGTATTAACTCATACTGCTTGCCTTATCAATGGGTGGGTCAGGGAGGGAGAAAATTTACAACCAAGAATTTTTTTAAAAGTTAAAAAATGTTTAACGTAATTGGAAAATATTTTTTAAAATAAAATATATTTTAAATAAAATAAGTTGGAGAAGGAGCAAAAATAAATGTCAACTGAAAAAACAAAGAAACCAAACAAAGAGAGGTAGAGGACTACAGATGAGGAAAGGAGACAGTTTCTATCAGATACAATCAATGTATTAGTTTGTTATTCCTCAGAAGTGGCAACTGCAGGTGAAAAATTGAACATGTGTAATCAGACAAAGACAATGAATTGATGTCTTTTCTTAACTGTCCTTTTGTGAATTGACAGAGGATGCTATAAAATTTCATTGTAGGGGAAGAGGAGGTGCACTGGAAAATTTCAACACTATAAAAGTAAACATGGTATAAATAAAATAGACATGCTAAAAAAAAAGGAATTAAAAACAATTTCTAAATCCCCAATCATGCTTCTAGAAAAATAGATTTTTGTTGTGTGGCAGATAAATAAAGTTCTACCCTGGTATCCCCCTTGGCGATAGAAATGTGAAAGAGAATTTATCCAGTCATGACGGTGGTAGATTCATCCCTTCCTTTCTAGGCTATTGGTGGTGCTGTTGTTCTACTCTCTATAAATGTGGAAATTATAATCTCCCTTTGAGACAAGGTAGGCCCAAATGGAGTATTAAGATTTCACACATTCACACACACATATACACATGCGTATATATGTGTGCATGTGTGTATACATATGTACATCCGCATATATGTGTGCATGCACATGTTCATGTATGTGTGGAGTATGTAATATATAGCATATTAATGGCCATATCACTCATGTCTTTATATATACACAGATAAGTACACATAGGTACATTTGTATATACACATGTGTATGTATATATAGATATCTATACATTTTTTCGTAAATAGCAAGAGAGGTGAAGGACGTGAGGTAAAGTGAGGGAGAGGTAAAGAAAGAGGGTATTACAGGCGTAGAAGACTATCAATGCACAGGTCCAAAATCAGAAAGTCATGTTAGGACAGTTAGAAGATCACTTAGCAGCATAGAATATAAGAAGGAAAAATAATGTGTAATAAAGCTGAAAAGATAATTTGGGGCTATAATATGAAAGACTTTAATACTCATAGGAGTTTGATTTAATCTTAGAAACCATAGGAATTTGCCAGAGTTTATTGAGGAGGGGAGAGACATGAGTATATCTGTACATAAAGTAAGTTGCTTTCAAAGTTGTGGAGATAAGAGATCTAAATTGGCAGAAACTTGAGATAGGGAATCCATTTACTTTTGGAGGACATAACTAATGCACAAATTTGTTTTTCTTGAATATTGATTTTTGTAACAAGTTTACTTTCTCAATGGAGAGAGGAAAAAATTCAGAGATGAAAATAAATAAAAATTGAATTACAATAAACTAAAAAAAATAGCCCATTCCAGAAATGATGAGGCCAGAACGAAGGTAATGACTGTGAGTTGTAAAAAAGGGGTGGATACAAAGCACTCTTAGGAATTAAAAATAGCAAGATTCAGTAACTGATATGACACATAAGAAGAGGGAAAGTGAGGAGTTAAAACTGATGCCAAGGAGACTTAGAAAACTATTAGTTTTCTTGACAGAAACATTAAAGTAGTTGGTTTTTGGCAAAAGGTAATGATTCCTATCAGGGACATGTGGAGTTAGAGTTCTCTACAGGGTATCTAGCTTGAAATCTAGTCTAGCAGGCAATTGGTGATGCAGAAATGTAATACAAGTGAGAAGCTGAAGCTGCTTAGATTTGGCAGGATTTTTTTTTAACATGCATAATAAAACATATAGAAAGGAAAGTGTGTGTATGTGGATATGTGTTCATATGTGTGGTTGGTGGATGTTCTTTAGGTGATAAATCAGGAAAAGAGAGAAGGACAAGTGAGAGAACAACCAGAAGAAAGTCTTGTAATGAAAATCCACACATCAAACAATAAGCATTTATTAAGTGCCTACTATGTGCCAGACACTCTACTAAGTTCTTGGAATACAAAATGTGGCAAAAAAAATCTATGCCCTCAAAGATTTTACAATCGAATGAAAATCCCAAAAAAACGATAGTATCTAATATCAGAGGGTTGACAACAGCATCAAATTCTCTTGAGCTATCAAGAAGCAAAAGCACTGGAGAGTATATTTTAGTAGTATTACATTTTTTCCAATTATATGTGAAGACAATTTCTACCATTTATGTTTCAAAAAAAAGTTAAGTTCCAAATTTTCTCCCTCTCTCCACTTTACCTCCTTCCTAAAATGATAAGCAATGTGATATAGGTTATATAACTGCAGTCATGTAAAACACAATTTGAGAGTAGTCATACTGTGAAAGAAGAAACAGATCAGAAGAAAAAAAGCACAAAAAAGTGAAAAGAGTTTGTGTTGATCTTCATTCGAACTCTATCCATTCTTTCTCTGAATGTAGCTAGGATTTTCCATCATGAGTCCTTTGGAATTGTCTTGGATCACTGTATTACTGAGAAGAGCTTAGTCATTTATAGCTCATCATCCCACAACATGGTTATTAACTGTGTACAATACTTTCCTGGTTCTGCTCACTTCATTTTGCATCAGATCATATAAATCTTTTCAGGTTTTTCTGAAATCCTGTTGCTCATCATTTCTTATAGAACGATAGTATTCCATCACAATTGTACACTACAACTTGTTCAGTCATTCCCAAATTGATGAGTATCCCCTCAATTTCTAATTCTTTGCCACCACTAAAAGAGCTATGAATAAATATGTTTTGTACATGTGGGGTCCTTTTCCCATTTGTATGATCTCTTTGGGATACAAACTGCAAACACACACAAACAAGAAAGTAAATTGCCAAAAATATCCACAAAAAACTGACTATGAAGACAAAACAAAATACAAAAATGGTTCAATGATTTTTAACTGTTTTTAAGCAGGACTCTTTATTTTATATGTTTAGACCACATGAAAGAAGTTTTCTAGATTGCATTTTCACAAAATAATTAATATACAAATATTACTTCCTAAACTAGCTTGAAATGTAGTAGATAGTTGAAAGACTGAACTGGAATATAATATTGTTGTGTCTGGAAAGGTCAAAGAGATGATTTGATCAAATAAAAGTTGAGGATTCAGGAATAAAAGCTTATTAATTACTTTTGTGATATGCTCTGAATATTATTCTTCCATGGAGAAATTCACTTTGTCTCTTCCTGTCTCTCTCTCTCTCTCTCTCTCTCTCTCTCTCTCTCTCTCTCTCTCTCTCTCTCTCTCTCTTTTCTGCTCTCTTCCAAATACTCCTAAAATCTAGATATACTAGGTTTTCTGCACAGACTCAGACTCCCTAAAATAGCATCACCTTTGTGGGAGGTGCTGGGGACTTGATTTTCGGAAAAAGAACTGGCAAATCTTTGAGCATACTGTTTTATTTTAACCAGACACTTGGGAGTAGCATTTTTCTATTGGCTATACAGCTGCAAATGTTCATATCTTCAAATCTCTCCTAAGGACTTTTGCTCCCAGTTTGAGCCCTCTACCTCCTCATTCCCTCACCTCACCTCAACCATTAACACCTAGTAGTGAACTCATTTTCTCTTAGTAGTTGACTCCACATTGTAAGAGGAAAGGACCTGAGGCCTCTATCCTTTCTTAGAAGTGGTCTTGGGGTTTCAGTCTGTTTCATTTGTTCTTTTTTCAGTTCCAAGTGTAGGGAGTGAAGTCCTTTACCCAGAAGGTTGAGCCGGAGGAATCTTGGAGCCCAGAATTTCAAGCCAGACATCACCACCAGCCTAATAAGAAAGTCTTGAGAACCAAAGTCCAGGGAAGTTAGCCTAGGAAGACTTTGGATATAGACTTGATGAGACTAAAGCTATGGTTCAAGTGAGCTAAACTTTGATCCTAATCCCCCTTCTTCCCTAGAGATTGGAATCTTTAAAGGAAGTGGGGGGAGGATATGTGCCTAAAGCATTAGGGGAAATGTCTGTATGATTATTCTTCTTATATCTTTGAAGTAAACATCCTTTCTTAAATGATAATCAGATGTAAAGTGGTTACATTGACTTAGATCAGTAGTCTCAGTGACTCTAACATTGAAGGAATAAAATATGTGGGGAACTTAGCCAATAGAAGAGAAAAAAAGACCCCTACAGCAATCTCAGGGTACTGGAAAACCCTCTGGGAGTTGCAGAATGTAAAACATGAAACTTTTAGAAAGTAGGGCCAAAATGCATTCATTCATTTGCACATGGAGTATTGTCCATCATTTGGCCTTTTGAGTTGATAGGGACACATGGAGAGATTTTCAGTCCAGAATTTTAAATTCTGGATACCCTAGTTGGTGAGATCCGAGATAAAATATCCATTTTTTCCCCAATTGTATATTATACAGTCAATTTTTCTTTCCAGTGTGTTCCTTCCCAAATCAGCAGTGCTCAAGTAATTTTGCAAGTTTTGAATTTGCTGATTTCTTGAATATTTAGATACTTATAGTTGTTGTACTATTGAATTCTGTATAAGTATTGATTTTGAGTCTGCTATAAGAAATATAGAGTTTATATTACCAGAATGCTGCTGCCTAGTAAAAAAATGTTTATTTTTTTCTTCATTTTAATAAACATAGATTGTTTTCCTTACTGTGAGAGTATGATGTCCTACAACTTAAGAGTGAGGTTTTCCTGGAACCAGAAAGAACTAACTTGGCTTCTAATTCTGCAATTCCAATTGACTTTCCATTTCAGGAGCAGGAATCTATTGGGGGTAAACTGGATGCCCTTTGGAATAAAGACCAAGAGAAAATTTACCTGTACTTCTAAGAGGATTGCCTATGGTTAAACTTTATATGCCCTGAGTAGAAAGGGAAATTGGAAAATTTTTGTCCAGATCTCAAAATATATGTGTGCCTTCATTCACTGAGTTCTAGGAGTTTTCACTCCTGGACAATTTTCTCAGCTGAGAGAAGTGGTAATATCTGGTTTACCTGAGATCCTAAAGCCCTATGGAGAGAGTTCTGTGTAGTAAAAAATACCAGTGTGGAGCATGCAAGAGACCTTTTCTTTGCTTTTATGCGTTCTTTAACTTGTAGGTTGAGAACTGCCATGTGAGTGGCAGCTTTTGGGTGGTAAGCAAGACATAATCTTTGTATTTAAGGATAATTATGATTTTCATATGTGCATGCAGGACTTTAAGTTGACATAATGCTTTTTTAAGACTCTTTCCTGTATGGCATTGAAGTGACAGAAAGAACCATGCTTAGACTTCCCCAGAGACTACACAGAAATCTCCTGAATTGGGGATATAGAGTGTTCAAAATGAGCCTTTGAGTATTCATTCAAAAAAAAATGAAAGAATTTTCTTTTCCAAACAGAGAGAATGAAGCAATTTTGGCACATATTAAGATGTCATATATTTGAAATAAATATTCCTTTGTAAAAGTGAATTTTATGTAAGTGGTTATATGAAACAGGTGATACTAAAGTGAACCTTGCAATATGGGGAACAAAAATGGTGTGGACTCTTACCAAAGTCAGTAAAGAAATACCTTCCCAACCCCCTAAAGGTACTGGAGATTCCTGGGGTAGGGAACACAGAGGTGTCAAACATGGCTTAGAAACAGCATTGCTGCTGGCAAAGAAGTGTGGCCCAAACCAGATTAAAATATAATTGAGAAATGCTTAACAAAATAAATAAAATTATAGAACATAGATAATGTTACTATCTAGTTTGCTATATGCTACTTTTAAGTATCCTTATATAGGATTTCATTTCCATTTGAGTTTGACATTACTGTGGTAAAACACTCCTTGCCCACAGAGAGTTGAGCCAGAGAAAGCAAAATTTGTACTCATTTGTCAAATATTGCGGAAACTCACAGAGATATTTCTCAGGACATTATCTCCCATATCAGCAAAAATCAGTATCCATTCCTA
Source organism: Bettongia penicillata ogilbyi (assembly GCA_023548195.1). Taxonomy (NCBI): domain Eukaryota; kingdom Metazoa; phylum Chordata; class Mammalia; order Diprotodontia; family Potoroidae; genus Bettongia; species Bettongia penicillata. Next base: position 3,305,038 of record JAJHZJ010000675.1, read on the forward strand.
AATGACATACATATATACACATATAAGCATGTATACATATACAGATATGGAAACATATGCATATAAATGCAAAAAATAGCTAACAACTTAATAGAACTGTGTGGCACTATCTAGTAAGAACTGTCTCAAAATTAATAACAATAGCATATAGACATGTATATATGTGTGTGTGTTATGTGAGTGTATCACTATTTGCCAGGAACTATAATGATTATCTTACAATTACTGCCTCTTAGATCCTCACAACAACTCTGGGAGGTAGATGCTACTATTACCCCCATTTTACAAATGGAAAAATGGAAGCAAACAAGTTTAAATGATGTTCTAGGGTCACACAGCTAGTAAGTGTCTGAAGTTGAATTTGACCTCAGGTCTTCCTGGCTCCAAGTCTGGCACCCTATCCACTATGCCAAAAGAACAAGATGGCACCATCAAGAATAACTTGCACAACAAAGTGGGTTATAGTGACTATTTCATAAAATATGAAAGGGATAAAAGGGATAAGACTAGTGTATAGTATAGACTGAAAGTTGAGAATGGGCAATGGAAAGCAGACATATTTTTGTTTTGTTTTCTTTCAAGCAGAGGTGGAGATCCTTGGCTCTGAGTCATAGGATCAGCTTTCACAATTCCATCTGATATTTGAGACTTGGTTAACTTTGAACAGGCTACTTCATTTTCCTGGTCTTCAGTCCCTCCGTCTGTAAAATGAGTGAATTTGACTTGATGACCCCTGAGCAACCATTCATTTCTAACTACAATTATATGATGCTATGAAATTTAGACAGCAAAATAGATAACAAAAATAACAATATTCCAGGAAATTTTCAAAGGGATCTAGAAAAGGAAGCAGTGGTTCTAAAAAATCAGCATGACTTCAAGAGAAGATCAGGCCAAACTATATCATATAAATTCCTTTTTTTTTAAATATTTGGCAGAGTGATCGTCTCTCTTTTACCCAGGAATCCTGAAGGTTTTCCCCTCCTGTTTTGATTTTTTTGTTTATTTGTCTAAAGGGGTCATACTTAAAGAAGCCTATTCACTTAATGGGTGTATTTCACTCAAAGTGAGAAGGCTGTAATGCTATAAAACCTAGACCTGAAAGGGTCTAGGTTCTCACATTGTATCCTGGGGCATCTCCAGTTGTCCTGATGAATATCAGGCCACTGGACCCAGATGGCTCTGGAGAAGAAGGTAAGGCTGATGACCTTGCACAGTCCTCCCTCACTCAAATTAAAGTTAACTGCAACTCACGTCATCATCTTGGTGTCATGGTCCTCTTGCAGATTGCAGGACAAACGTGATACAGTCTCATCTTATCTTACTGCGTTGGCCTTGTTTTAATCACATTCTTATCATGTACACTGAAATTCAGCTAAATTGACCTTCTTACTGTTCATCACACACACACACACATATGCGTGCGTGCACACACACACACGCACACACACACACACACACACTCTCCCACATCAGTTTTTTTCTATCCTATTCCCTTTTCCTCATTACACTTCCTTCTCACTTCCAACTCCTTAAATTCCTAAGTGTCTTCATAGCTCAGTCCAAGACCTACCTTCTATAGGGAGCCTTTCTGAACGCTCCTATTTGCTCTTACTTTCCCTTCTATAATCTTGTAGCTTACATACCAGGGTTGTGCTGGAGCTAGTTTGAAATTCATGAGAGACTTTAATTTTCAGTGTGAGAATTTCCAACTCAGAATTTGGTAAACACTACCTGTTGGGGCTTAATGTATCATTTGTTGGTTATCTAGACTTATGAAAGTGATAAAGAAAATAATAACAGAAATTAAAATTTGTCATGTATATGTTATTGTGTTGTTGTTTTTTTTTCTGATGAGCCAGTTATTAAACCTTACCAGCATAGCCCTGCTACCTATACGAAGTATGTATGGTTTCCTTTAGCTACACTAAAAACTTCTTGAGATTGTGGAATATTTTACTTTTGTCTTTATAGGTCTAGCACCAAACACCTCCTGGCACAGGACCTACCATCCATAGGTTCTGGATAAATCCTTAAACTGATTGATTCAACATTGCAGATATAATTTACTTAATTTATCAATATATTTTAAAAAAATGTTCAGAGTGAATAAGAAATGCACTGTGAAGTAGTAAATAGTGCACTTAGGTGTTTTTGTTCAATGATTAGAATCAAGGAGTGGTTTGATGTCTTAAGTTGTCTTTTTCTCTTTTTTAACCAGTGGTTTGCATAATAGCATGAAAGGCAATGTTCACGAAATTTGCAAATACCACAAAACTTGGAGGAATAGGTTAGACACTGAGTGATAGTGTCAGAATCGAAAAGATCACGATATTTCAGAAGACTTGTCTGTAACAAATAAGATCAAATTTGATAACAATAATACAAGAAAAAAGTTAAATAATTGAGTTTTTTTTTTCTAAACTACTACACAAGAGGCTCATACTGAAAGCTTTTTTGGGCTTCAAGGTGGGTTAGGTCTGCCAGATTTTGCCACTGATACAATCTTTGAGAATAAACTCTGTTACTTTACAAAGTGAATAGTAAAATTAATGAGACTTACCACACCAAAAATATTCAAATAACTTCAAATGGGATTTCATACATGTTCATGGTAGATGCCTAAAAGATATTCAAATGAAATAGGGTCATACTATTATTTTAGAGTGAAAGGTGGCTTAGAGGTCATTCAGTATGAACTCCAATTGGATCTGTGATTATTTCATAACACTGAGGTTTTTTGAAATATTTATACATATTTTAGATTTTTTAAAAACATTTATACATATTTCAGTTTGGGCCTGAAGGAAGATCATCATGCTCTCCTACACCACCATCTTAATGCCATTGCCCTAGATAGATAACTGGACTTGAGGGATCATGGATTTTATTCACCATGATAATTCTTATTACCTCAAGTCTCAATAACAGTATTGATATCTTCAGCAAACCAAAGAACTGTATTTTATTTTTTACTTCCTTAACAAAATATTTTAATACATCATACCAGGAAAACTGTTTTGGTAGGAATCATTTTATCTGAAGATATGTTATTAGGAAAATAATAAAGATAATTTAATTTTTAACAAATTTTTAGAAATTTAAGTAAGTCACATATCAACTATAATTAATTACCTAATAATGATGATACTTTTAAATAAATCTGTCACCATATTTGCTTATGGACAATTTTCTATACTTGCTTCTTCATTAGTCTGTACAACATACATCCCTATCTGAGATTTTGGCTTTAACTTCAAAACTCTGAAACAGCCAGGTGATGAATAAAAAGGAATGCAAATCCAAACAGCTATTACTCAGATGGATATAAAGTTTTAATGACATAAAGCAGATGGCTGTTCAGAAACACCTGGATAATTGATCAATTTTTCACTGTTCATATCTATCATTATAGAGGTCCAACTTCCTCCTGGGAAACAAGTCTGTCATCCAATAAATATGTATATAAGGAAGTAAATATACATATGTATAGAAAATATATAAGCATCCTTATACAGTTAGTAATTTGCAATCTCCATTTTATCCAAGTAAGCACAATGCTGATCTATTACACTATTATAATAATAAACTAGAGAAGAAGACAGCCCAATATTGCTCTGGCTTTATAAACATAGATATGTCTCTTCTATATATTAGCTTCCACATTTATACATCATTCTTTTTTTAAAAACTCAAACCATAATGAAGTTTTCCCTCCTAAATATGTGTGAGTATTGAATAAGACCTAGATACTAGATACACTTTTTAAAATGTAAGCTAATGTCAAAAGTAAATAATTGAAGTTGAAAGATCTGTTTTGAGCATTTCTGTTTCTTTTGCTCTTGTCAGTTGTGTGGAAAGAAACAATAATTTTTGCAGGCTTTATCTATAAATGATCATTGAATGACCCAGTATAATTAGAATTCATGGTAACTTCACCATAGGCTCCTCTTCCCTTCACCACTTTTTTCATTGTTTGTTTTCCTACAATTATTTTTTTAATGAACTTGTTTTCTAAACCAGAGTTACCTTTGTCTAGGGTCTTTCTTTCTTTCTTTCTTTTTTAATTCTCATTGACAAAGAGATTAAGCACTTGTTTACTGAAGTAAATGGCTTCTGGGTTTCTTCAAAGTCATTGTTCCAATGACTGATTTGAAGTTTTAATGTCTGTAAGAAGTAATCACAATGTTAACATTTTTCCTTTTCTACAATTCCCATTTAAGTGACTACTGATTTGAACAAAATGAATTTACTTTATTAACAAACTACTTTTTCATCTTTATCCTTTCTTTCCATTTAGTATTGACCTTGACATTTACTCCAACTGGCCAAATAAATATTGTCCAAAATGTTATTTCCAATTTGTTATAACATAGTAAACTTCAATTTCATGATGTTCAGTGTTTTCCACATTTAGCATTCTTGAGTTTGCTTAAATAATATATTCGTGATTCACAGGCAGAAGGTTTTTGACAAGTCTATATGGGCTCCTTCATTTCTTTTTTATAGTGTATTTGAAAACATGGATTTATTCTTCTTTTAATGTTCTCAGCATTCTCATCACTGCATAAATATCATTGAGCAGTAAGTATGAAAATAGATCTCAACTTGATTTGAAGAATCTTGTCATGTTCTTTATAGAATTTCTTAATTTCTCCATCCTCTGAAACAGATGTTGGTACATAAGTTGCAATTATCTTCATGTTTGTTTATGTTCATCTTAGTAGTGCAGAGTGAGATGACTTCGAGTCCCTAGAGATGATGCTAAATGTTGCCTTTGGGCACATGATGTACCAATTCCTCAAATTCTGCTACCTGCCTTTTCAAATAAATCCTATAAACCATATTTTTATTCAGTTACAACTTGATGTCTTTTCATTTCTTTTATAACAATTATGTCAATATGAATTTGAATCATTACCTGTGCTATGTCAAATTACTGGTCATTATGCAAAAGTCTCATGTATAGAGTACTGAAAATTAAGTTAGGATTTGTAGATAGTCAAAGAATTGAGTGATTATTGAATTTTTCATCATTTTTTCCCTACAACTGTGAAAGAGAAATGACAATGGATCTATCTGCATCAATGGCAATAGTGAATTGACCATAGTTAAACTTTATTACCTCTGTACCTGATGTGATTAAATAGCATTGGAATCAAGGCCTGAATGTAAATAATAATGATAACAATAATATCTGTATTGCAGCTGACATAATTAAAAAGGGCTGAAAGAAAATAGGCACATTGATGCATTGATGGTGGAGCTGTGAATTGATTCAGCCACTCTGAAAAGCAAAGAAATCAAAGAAAGAGGAAAAAAGTTCATGTGTACAAAAAATATTTTTTCAGAACTTCACTTTTAAATTTTTTTCGTATTATACATTTTTACACACTAGTCATGTTGTAATGAAGAAAAAAAAAAACAATGGCAAGAACTGTGAGAATAAAGAAACAGCAACAAAAACAGACCAAATTGTAGGCTTTACTCTGCATTTAGACTCCACAGTTCCTTCTCTGGATGTGGATAACATTTCCCATCATGAGTCTTTCAGAGTTTCTTGGATCCATGCATTGCTAAGAATAGTTAAGTTTATCAAAATTAGTCATCACACAATGTTGCTATTACTGTATACAATGTTCTCCTGGTTCTACTCACTTAACTCATCAGTTCATGTATGTCTTTCCTATTTTTCCGGAAGTCCATCTGCTCATCATTTCTTATGAAGCAGTAGTATTCTATTACATTTATATACTACAACTTGTCAGTCATTCCTCAAGTGATGTTCATCCCCTCAATCTCCAGTTCTTGGCCACCAGAAAAAGAGCTAGTAATAATGGTAATTTAAATGGGGAGAACTTTCTCATTCATTAATAGGTCCATGTGATCTGCCTGGGTCACATGTAAGTCTGAGTTACATGGAGCCTGTGGGAGGGATTTGCTGAATGGGTAGATTAGGAAGGGTGGAAGTGGAAGTGGTTGAGCTACAGCGGAGCTGAGAGGAAATTGGTCAGTCTAGTCAGAGCTAGTAAGGATGTAGGAAAGCAGACTGCTGAATGAAAGAGTTTGTTGTGATCTTGCTTAAGAGTGACCTGCTGGTGATTTGCTTAATGGAACTGGTTCGTAGAAAACCTAGCAAGAGGAAGGCTTGGGGATGGTGTTCTCTGCATTGTTATTGTGTATAAGTTTTTGTTACTATGATGGATTTGACTTTCTGGTATCTGAATAAATGTTTTGATTCTGCCTTCCATGTGGAGAGTCTGTTGCATTTTGTGATTCAGAATTCAGCTGGGATATTAATGGCTGCCATGAGCACTGTGAGTATCTCTTTGGTACCACACTACTATAAATATTTTTGTACATGTTGTTCCTTTCCCTTTTTCATGATCTCTTTGGGATAAAGACCTAGAAGTGGCATTGCTAGGTCAAAGGATATGAACAGTTTTAAGCATGGTTCCAAACTGCTCCCCAGAATGATTCATAACTCCACCAATGCATTAGTAATACAAAAATATTTATAGTAGCTCCTTTTGTAATGTCAAAGAACTAGAAATCAAGGGTTTACCCTTCGTTTGGGGAATGATTGAAGAAATGAAGGCATATGAATGGCAATGCTCTTGTGTTTTTAGAATTAAAGAGACAGTTTCAGAGAAGCCTGGGAACACATATATGAATTGATAGTGGGAAATGAGAGGAAACAGGAGAACTCATCAGTATTAAAACATCAATGTTAAACAAACAAATAGGTCAGAATGAACTTAGGAATTCAGATCAACACAATAATCAACCATGATTCTAGAGGATTTATAACGAAAAATGTTACCTACCACATAACAAAGGGGTGATGAACCAAAAACTAGTCACGCATTTTCAGATATAGTCAATAGGGGCATTTGTCTTGAATCTTCTGATATATTATGAAATATTATTTTATTTCTTATTTTATTTTTTGAGGATGTGGGTGGGGACAAATAAATACTAGAATATTGAAATGTAATAAAAATAAAAGAGTGGTCAAAGAAGGCAACAGAGATTACCAATGATGATATATGACATAAGTGGCAAAAATTAAAGAAATCATAGAAAGTGTACAATTGAAGAAGGTTGCTGGTCTCTGATATATTAAGAATAGGAAAGGGAAACAACATTAGTGTTGCTACATAAAAACAATCAGATGAAGTTTTTCAATATGTTGGTGGCACTGAATGGAGAATTTATGGAAATGCAAGGATAAGGACTGTACACAATGGGAAGGCATGGTATGCATTTCAATCTGTATCAGCACAGAATGATCACAATAATGAAATTATAGACTCATCAAAGTAACTTTTTCACAAATTAGACTGATTAACCATCACGACTACTACAAATAAACAGGGTAATTATAGAATGCTCAACAATTATCTGGAGGTCTAACCTAAGAGTTAAAAGAGAGAAAGATGAAAATCTCTCACATCATGTAAAAATAAGTTTTCCACTAATTACTACTAGAATCATTATCTTATGCTGGCACATAATAAAGATACTAATGGTCCTTTTTATGTGGTGTTCCTAATTATTGTAGAAAATGGAAATGTGATTTCAGTGGAGAGGCAAAGTACATGAGCAGATAAATGGAGATGGCTGCGTGATTATAAACTTGAAGTAGCTACATGATGACAGAAGCAAATCATCAAAAATAGTGGATAAATAAATCACTAAAGCCATAGAAATGTTAAAAGTTGTAAGACTGTTTAAGAAAGAAACTACAAAAATAATAAATAAATGCAACAGAAAAACAAAAATAACAATAAACATTTTTATAGGATGTAAGTTTGTACCCAATTGTTCAGCAGGATTAATTATATTATGCAGAATAGAAAAAGGATAAATATTTGGCCTTAGACTCAGGAACTCTTGGGTCCAGGTCTTGCTTCTACCATGTACTGAATTTTTTACTCTGGTCAAAACACTTGAAGTCCTAGTATCCTGGGAAGCCCTCTAAGACTAAAAATTGGAGAACAGTCACAAACCCATAACAGTAGGAAACAAAAAGTGAAATATGGATCTGACAATTTTGTTCACCTCAGTGATCCAATTACAACTAGTAAAGTAAGACGTTATGCAAAGGAACCACTATATAGTTGAAATGTATAATTTGCCATGCTTCAAGTCATTTATTTCATGAGAGAGCAACCTACTATATATATGCAGTTCATTTTTTTGTTGTTCTTGAGTTAAATCAATAAGGACATACGTAGTACTTGAATATAGAAGAGGAACTGATATCCTGTTTCATCAGAGTCCCTGTCTTTGAACATACCCCCTTGACATCATAAGTGATAACGCCATCATTTAAGAGATTAGAGACGCAGTCACTAAAAATAGACAACTTATAATGAAATAGCTTTCTCATAATAGGGGTGGGTTGCATAATCTTTCCCCTTCCCAGGTACAAGGAGAGGGCCAGACACAAATGATTACAGATAACAATAGGACCAAAAAGAATATTTTCCATAACTTATATAGGGATCTTGGGGAATTTGGTACTATGGACTATGGTACTATGGTAAAAGGAAGTCATCAAAGAAGACAGGCTGAGTTCATGAGATCAAAAGGTAAGTTAATGAAAATGACCAAAATCCAAGTGATTTAAAAGAGTCCCTCCAAAAGAAAATCTAGGAAAAAATAAATGAGTTAAATAAGCAACAAAATGAGCAGAGTGAGAGAGGGCTGTGGTTTAAGGAGAGAAAATGAATCTCTTATCAAGTAGTAAAAAACTGAATCTTGGAAAGCTAGAGGCAAAAGGATGTGTGGAGCATATCATTCAGTAATGAAATCAATATGGGGTCAACAGACTTCTAGTGAGCTGGCCAAAAAGTACAAAAGCCAAAAGTACAGAAGACATATGAAGTAGTGACCAGGTCAAGAGAAAAGTCTGAGCTCCAATGCAATGTTCTTACAATGTGTTCTCACTCTGAGCAGAGTATGGTTTTGAATATTTAAGCCCAGGTATGAGGGGTTAGCTTGTGCCTCCTACTTTTACCAATGCAACTCACCTTTAGACAGCTCCTGTGAATCTTTGACACCTGTTAAGTAAGAGGTAGCAATATTCAAATGATTATAAACTTCTGGATGCTTTAAAAAAATATACAATATTTGAAAAATCTATTTCTTAGCATACGTGAAATAGCTTATGAATGCTACAATAGAACAACTTAGAAACAATATATATTGTATTCCAGTACAATGAAAGCTTCTAAGTGCTAGGTATGGGAGAAAAAAAGAACATTTTCATAATTGGACTTTAGAGGTAATAAAAATATAATACTTGTTAGATTACACAAATAATTGGATTGTAGATGAGAAAGTGATGTGCAAAGACATGGCATCAACTAGAGAAAAACAGGTCCTAAACTAGTGAGGTAAGCTAGAATGAAATAAATATATTAGAAATGAATAAGAAATAATAATAATATTAGTCATCTTTTATTGGGAGATTTAGCGTTTGCAAAATGTTTTCCTATAAGATAGCTGCTATTATATTTCCATTTGGCAGTTATGGACGCTATAGCTGAGAGAGATATAGTAAATTGTCTACAGTAAGGAAGGTACTAGGTGTCTCAGGCAAAATTCAAGTTTAAAATATTTGTGAGTATTAGTAATAAAAGGAAAGTCTACTAAACTAAGGAATTGGATTGAATATAAGAGAATGCTCTATTTCATCATGTAGTAACATGATAATAACGTAGAAGAGGAGGCTTTATTCTTCCAATTGCATATAGGACTAATATGTGAGGAAACCTAGAGGCAAAGAAACAATCTAGTAATAATTCTTTGTCTGTATCTCCCTGTGTCTCTGTCTCTCTTTCTCCCCTATTGAAAGGAGTGGGGAGATGGGGAGAAGAATCTATACTTATGATTGTGATCAATGTGAGGACTCTTAACAAGGTAACTTTATTCAATTATACAAACCAACAAATCTTTGGGGCAATGAGAAGTTAAATGACTTGTCCATAGTTACATAGGCAGTATGTACCAGGGGTGGGGTTTTTTTGTTTTGTTTAGTTTTTATTAATTATTTTTTTTTAATGCTCTACAATCACTTCCTTAAAATTAAAATTTTATCCCCCCCACACCTTCCTCCCACTACTCCCCACCCTCCCTATGACAGCATACAATTCTGTATAAGTTCTACATATACTTTCCTATTGAGCATATTTTCACTATAGTCATGCTATGTAGTTGCACTAAAATAAATGGAAGAAATCATATAAAAAATCAAAACATAATACTCTAAAACCCACACACACACAAACATGATCTGCTGCATTCTGCGGAAGACTTCCATATTTCTCTCTCTGAGTGTGGAAGGCATTTTGCCTTAGAAAACCACCACTGGGATATTTTTTTCAGTAAGTTCTTGTGTTATTACGAAGTTCCAAGTATACCAGAAAAAGCTCTCACACACTGTGGTCATTGCTGTACACTAAGTTCTCCTGGTTCTGCTCCTTTCACTCAGCATCAGATCATATAAGTCCTTCCAGGCCTCCCTGAAGTCTTCTTGTTCATCATTTCTTATGGCACAATAGTACTCCATTACATTCATATACCATAATTTATTCAGCCATTCCCCAATTGATGGGCATTCCCTCTATTTCCAGTTCTTGGCTACCACAAAGAGTGCTGCTATAAATATTTTTGTACATGTGGGACCCTTTCCCATTTTTATAATTTCTTGGGGATACAGTCCTAGCAGCAATATTGCTGGGTCAAAGGGTATGCACATTTTTGTAGCCCTTTGGGCATAGATTCAGACTGTTCTCCAGAATGGTTGGATGAGCTCACAGCTCCACCAACAATGAATTAGTGTTCCAACTCTCCAACATCCTCTCCAGCATTTATCATTTTCTTGTTCTGTCATGTTTGCCAATCTTACAGGTGTGATGTGGTACCTCAGAGTCGTTTTGATTTGCATCTCTCTAATCAGTAGTGATTTAGAGCACTTTTTCATATGATTATAGATATCTTTAATTCCTTCCCCTGAAAATTGCCTGTTCATAACCTTTGACTATTTATCAATTGGGGAATGACTTGTGTGGTTATACATTTGAGTCAGTTCTCTATATATTCTAGAAATGAGGCCTTTATCCCTCAGCTTAGCCATAAAATTTTTTCCCAATTTACTACATCCCTCTGAATTTTGGATGCATTGAGTTTGGTTGTGCAAAAACTTTTCAGTTTAATGTAATCAAAATTATCCATCTTACATTTCATAATGCTTTCTATCGTTTCTTTAGTAAAAAATTCTTCCCTCTCCATAAATCTGATAAATACACTATTCCTTGTTTTTCCAGTCTATTCATAGTCTCAATTTTTATACCTAAATCATGTACCCATTTGGACTTTATTCTTGTGTATGGTGTCAGGCATGGGTCTATGCCTAATTTCTGCCACACAGTTAACCAGTTTTCCCAGCAATTTTTGTCAGTGAGTTCTTATCCCAGAAGCTGGGGTCTTTGGGTTTATCAAACAGGAGGTTGCTATATTTCTTGCATACTGTGTCTTGAGAGCCAAGCTTATTCCATTTGTCTACCCCTCTGTTTCTTAGCCAATACCAAGTGGTTTTGATAATTGCTGTTTTATAATACAATTTGAGGTCTGGTAGCACTAGGCCACCTTCCCAAATATTTATTTTCATTAGTCCCTTTGATATTCTGGAGCTTTGGTTCTTCCAAATGAATTTTGATATTATTTTATCCAGCTCTAGAAAATAATTATCTGATAGTTTAATTGGTATGGCACTAAATAAGTAAATTAATTTAGGTAGAATTATCATTTTTATTATATTAGCTCGGCCTACCCATGAACAACTGATGTTTTTCCACTTACTTAAATCTGAGTTTATTTATGCAAAATGTGTCTTGTAATTTTGTTCATATAGTCCCTGGGTTAGTTTTGGCAGGTAAACTCCTAAGTATTTTATAGTGTCTATCCTCGCTTTAAATGGGATTTCTCTTTCTATCTCTTGCTGTTGGACTTTGTTGCTAATATATAGGAATGCAGAAGATTTGTGTGGGTTAATTTTGCAACCTGCAACTTTGCCAAAGTTGTTTATTATTTCAAGTAGTTTTTTACTTGAATCTCTGGGATTCTCTAAGTGTATCATCATAATGTCTGCAAAGAGTGATAACTTAGTTTCTTCTTTGGCTATTTTTATTCCTTCAATTTCTTTATCATGTCTAATTGCTACAGCTAACAATTCTAGTCCTGTATTGAATAATAGTGATGATAATGGACATCCTTGTTTCACCTCTGATCTTATTGGAAATGCATCTAGCTTATCCCCATTGCATATAATGCTTGCTGAAGGTTTTAGGTAGATACTGCTTATTATTTTATGGAAAGTTCTCTTGATTCCTATGTTCTCCAGTGTTTTTAATAGTAATGGGTGTTGTATTTTGTTGAAAGTTTTTCTGCATCTATTGAGATAATCATGTGGTTTTTGTTAGTTTTATTGCTGATATGATCAATAATGCTAATAGTTTTGCTAATATTGAACCAGCCCTGCATTCCGGTATGAATCCTACCTGATCATAATGTATTATTTTTGTGATAAGATGCTGTATTCGTTTTGCTAAAATCTTGTTTAAAATTTTTGCATCTATATTCATTAGAGAAATTGGTCTATAATTTTCTTTCTCTGTTTTGTCTCTTCCTGGTTTGGGTATCAGAACCATATTTGTATCATAGAAAGAATTTGGGAAGACTCCTTCTTCCACAATTTTCAAAAATAGTCTATATAGTATTGGAATTAAGTGTTCTTTAAAGGTTTGATGGAATTCACTTGTGCATCCATCCGTTCCTGGAGATTTTTTCCTAGGGAGTTCACTGATGGCTTGTTCAATTTCTTTTTCTGAGATGGGGTGGTTTAAGTATTCAACTTACTCTTCTGTTAATCTGGGCCATTTGTATTTTTTAAAATATTCATCCATCTCATTTAGATTATCGAATTTGTGGACATAAAGCTGGGCAAAGTAATTTCTAATTATTGTTTTAATTTGCTCCTCATTGGAGGTCAATTCACCCTTTTCATTTTTAATATTAGTAATTTGATTTTCTTCTTTCTTTTTTTTAATCAGATTGACCAAAGGTTTATCAATTTTATTAGTTTTTTCATAAAATCAACTACTGGTTTATTTATTAGTTGAATAGTTTTCTTAATTTCAATTTTATTAATCTCTCCTTTGGTTTTCAGTATTTCTAGTTTGCTATATTCATGAGGATTTTCAATTTGTTCTTTTTCTAGCTTTTTCAGCTGCATGCCCAAGTCATTGATCTCCTCTTTCTCTATTTTATTTATGTAGGCATTCAAAGATATAAAACTTCCCCTAAGAACTGCTTTTGCAGTATCCCATAAGGCTTGGTAAGTTTCTCATTATTGTCATTCTCTTGAATGAAATTGTTAATTTTTTCTATGATTTCTTCTTTAACCCATGCCTTCATTAGGATTAGATTATTTAATTTCCAATTTATTTTTGGTTTATCTTTCCATGGCCTTTTATTACACATAATTTTTATTGCATTATGATCTGAGAAGGATGCACCGATTATCTCTGCCTTTCCATATTGGATTGTGAGATTTTTATGTCCTAGTACATGGTCAGTTTTTGTAAATGTTCCATGTACTGCTGAGAAAAAAGGTATATTCCTTTCTATTCCCATTCAATTTTCTCCAAAGATCTATCATGTCTACCTTATCTAGAGTTTTATTTAAATCCTTAACCTCTTTCTTGTTTATTTTGAGGCTAGATTTATCGAGTTTAGAAAGGGGGAGGTTGAGGTCCCCCACTAGTATAGTTTTGCTGTCAATTTCTTCCTTCAACTCCCCCAAACTCTCCTCTAGGAATCTGGATGCTATACCACTTGGAGCATAGATGTTTAGTAATGATATTGCTTCATTGCCTATGGTGCCTTTTAGCAGGATATAATTTCCATTCTTATCTCTTTTATTTAGATCTATTTCTGCTTTTGCTTTGTCTGAGATTAGGATTGCTACTCCTGCCTTTCTTACATCAGCTGGAACACAATATATTCTGCTCCATCCTTTGACCTTTTTCCTATGTTTATCCCCCCACTTCAAATGTGTTTCTTGTAAGCAGCATATTGTTGGATTATGGCTTTTAATCCATTCTGCTACCTGTCTCTGTTTTATGGGAGAATTCATTCCATTCACATTCACAGTTATGATTACAATCTGTGTATTTCCCTCCATCATTTTTCCCACCATTTGTGCTTTTAGCTCTTCTGTCTCCCTTCCCCACCTCAATAGTATTCGCTTTTTGCCACCTCCTCCTGCAGCCTTCTCCTCCTTCTTTTAGCTCCCCTCCTTTTTACTCCCCTTTACTCTTATCACTTCTTCCCTCCCTTTTAGCCTCCCTCCCCTTTTTTGCCCCTTCCCCTCCTACTGCCTATAGAGCTAGTTAAGATTATCTACTTAAGTTTATTGTTCCTTCCTTTAAACAAATCAGATGAGAGTACCTCTCAAACAATGCTCATCTCCCTCCCCTCTTTCCCTCTACTATAATTTTGTACTTCTTCTTGTGATGTAATTTGCCATTTTCTGCTTCCTCCTTTTCACATCTCCTATTACAGTCCCTTCTCATACTTAAATCACATTTTTTTTTATCATATCATTTACTTTATACCTGTTACCTCTTTATATATACCTTTCATATTTCATAATAGCCGCATAATTCTCAAGATTAACAGGTATCGTCTTCCCTTATAGGGAGGTAAACAATTTGCCCTAATTGAGTGACAAGTTGTTTTTTCCCCCATTTACCTTTTTATGATTCTCTTGAGACCTGCATTTGAAGATTGAATTGTCTATTAAGTTCTGGCATTTTGGTCAGGAAGCTCTGGAAATCCCTTACTTCGTTGAATGACTTTCTCCTTGCCTGAAATGTTATGCTGAACTTTGTTGGGTAATTGATCCTTGGTTGTAGTCCCAACTCCTTTGCTTTACAGAATATTGGGTTACTATTCTTTTGATCTTTTAATGTAGAAGCTGCAAGGTCCTATGTAATGCTGACTGTATCCCCTTGATTTTTGAATTGTTTCTGGCTGCTTGTAATATTTTCTCCTTCACTTGGTAGCTCTGGAATTTGGCAACTATATTTCTTGGGGTTTTGAGTTTGGGTTCCTTTTCAGGAGGGGAATGGTGGATTCTTTCAATGACTATTTTGCCCTCTGAATCTAGCACTTCTGGGCAGTTTTCCTTGATTTCCTGGAAGATATTGTCCAGGCTCTTTTCTCCATCATGGGTTTCTGGCAGGCCCATAATTCTTAAGTTCTCTCTCCTGGATCTATTTTCCAGGTCAGTTGTTTTTCCAATTAGATATTTTACATTTTCTTCTTTTTCATTCTTTAGATTTTGTTTGATTGATTCTTGCTGTCTCATTAAGTCATTAGTTTCTACTTGCCCAATTCTAATCTTTATCAAATTGTTTTCTTCCATTAACTTTTGCATCTCCTTTTCCATCTGCCCCATTTTTCCTTTTAAGGAGCTATTTTCTCCAGTTAATTTTTGAACTTCTTTTTCCATTTGTTCAATTTTCCTTTTCAAAGAGATGTTCTCATCAGTGAATTTTTTCTTAATAATTTTTAAATTGTTAGCCAGTTTTTCTTCTATTTCCTTCTTCAGCTGTTCCAGGAGAGCTGCTTGTGCTTGCGAGCAGTTCATAGTCCCTTCTGAAGTTTCAGATGGAAGTACAGTCTCAGCTCTGACCTCTTTGGTGTTTGTGTTTTGGTCCTTATCCCCATAGAAAGATTCTATGTTTCTTTTGCCCCTCTGCTTTTTCTTGTTCATGATGTTGATTTTTTTGAGTGTTGTGGCTTCTGGTTCTTTCAGTCAGAAGCTAGAGAACTTTTTGCTAAGCTGATGTGTGAAAAAGCTAAAAGCAGGTTTTTGTTTTGTGTTTCCCTCATCAGCCCTGGGTTTAGCTTGCTAAGTGTGGAAGAGAGGTGGTCTGTTCACAGGAGATCTCCTCAGCTGAACTGAGGCAAAGGCAAGCTCAGGGGCTGGTAATCCCAGCTGCCCTATTGTCTTTCTGATTCCCCTGGATAGCTGAGGCATGCCTAGATGCTAATGCGTGTTCTCACCCCTCCTGGGGCTCTTCTCCTGGCACTGAGACTTACCTGGGTCCTAGTGCGAGTTTTCTCTGCACTGGGTCCTCTGTCCTTCAGGTTTGCCTCTGCTACCGTAGGAGGAATCCCCCTTAGCTATTTTCCTAGTCTCAGGTGTTATGAGACTATTGGCCTCCTTCTGCTGTTTCCGCTAATCTAGGATTTTTCTGGGGAAATATTTTATGGTTCTTTCACAGTCATCTAGGTGGGAGGAGAGAGCATTTACTGATCACTCCGCCATCCTGGCTCTCGGAATTTCAAGTAGGTGACTTACCGAAGTTTGATCTTCGGGCTGAAGGTGTCAGGAGGTGCTGTGCTGATACCTGGTGCTCAGGGGCTCCCACTGACTCGGTTCATCTTGTCTCCCGCCCTCGGTGCCGCTCCTCTGGTTCTGCCTACTGCTCAGGTTTCTCGGGTCCCTTCCGCTCTGCTGCTCTGGCCAGCTGCGCTGTGTGCTGTGAGCTCACCCCTGCAGAACAGATCCTTTCAGTGGACCTTCCAATCTAACCTGGGCTCTGAATCCCTCACAGTCTGTCTCCCACTGGATTCCACACCTCCAAAATTTGGTCAGATTCTCCTTTCAGAGGTATCTGAAGGAGTTTGTCCAAGAGCTTAGATGAGTTGTTGCTCTCACTCCACCATCTTGGCTCCACCAGTGTTTGTTTTTCTTGACTCTAAAGCTGATTTTCTATTCCCTACTATTAAATATTACAGGGATCACATCAATAGTTCCTTGGTCTCAGATGTTGACCTAATTGGTAATTGATGCCTTTCTTTTCATAATAATAATGATAAAACCCCTAATATGTTCTTGGCCAAAGTGGAACCATGTCTTCTTGACATTTCATATGTCAAAGTCATTCATTTAGGTGGTTAAAGAAACAGACAACCAAAATTAGACTTTTAATGAATTCAAAGGAAAGCTTCCTGGGAAGGGAAATTGTATGGGTGGACTCTGTCTCTCCTCTAAGTGGGAGGATTGGCCTAGACCAATTGTATGGGTGGACTCTGTCTCTCCTCTAAGTGGGAGGATTGGCCTAGACCAATATAGATCAATATAGAACTCTGGGTTTTGAGAATTTACTTATTTCACAAGATAACTAAATTTGGTATAGTATTGAAGTAGGAGTGAAACTTAAAAAGACCCAAGGAAAAAAGTTTAAAAAAAAAGATAATAGGCACATATAATTTCTTTCTACTTGAATGGAAGAAGCAAGTCAGAGCATGAAATATGGTTGAGATTAAAAAAAATAAAAACAAAACAAGAGTAGTACCACAAAAAAAAAAACTGTGTCTAAAATGGTTTTTCTCCCAAGTTCACAGGAGAATTGGAAGTCAACTCCAAGAGGAAAAACATAAGACTTTTTTTCTCTTTGAATTTTAACTCCTCCTTTGTCCGGAGTTCTGTTTAAAGCAGATATTATGTTGTTGCAGGGAATGTAAAAGAAGTGATTGACCTTATTTCCCTCCCATTTTCTTCCATCAGTTGAGTAATGTTTCTGAAGTCCTTTGTCCACTGGTTTTAAGTTCTATTTTTTATTGCCAGACTTTTATTTCTCATAAATATCTGTAGTTGAACCAGACATATACTTGCCTTTACATCCCTTGTTCATGACTTTAATGTGCAAAGAAAATTCTGGGAGTTTTAGCCATTGAGAAACACATGCTGTTCAGTAAGCTTTTTTTTTGTTTTGTTTTGTTTTGTTTTTCTGATAGTGGTCTGGAAACCTAGTCACACTGGTCCATTGTTAGAAAATCTCTCCAGTGAGGGGGCATTCATTTCTTACCTAGCCTTAATCACAAAATAGGCAGTGCTTCAGTCAATCTGAGATCTACTGAAGACATTAGCTTAAAAAGGCCAAGGTTTTGGGGGGCATCTAGCACCATCTCCAGTCATCCTGATCTTTTAATTCACCACTGAACCCAGATGGTTCCAGAGAAGAAAGTGAGACTGGTTACTTTGCACAGTCCTGCCTCAATTAAATTCAGTTCACTTGCCTGTCATGGCATCACCTGCCTGAAGTCACAATCCTCTTCAAGAACAAAGGACAAACCACAATAGCTAGAGAGCACACAGTCAGAGACATTTATGCAGCATTTTTTTTGATAGTTATTAAATCTCTAAAGTAGAAATTTAAAAGGAAATCTGAGACTTTCCTCTCTCCAAAACTAAAAACCTGAATTTAATTATGGACTTGGAGGACTCCTGAGGTGTCTTTGGGAAGAAAAGGAAGAAGAGGTGCTGTGATCTCATTTTCACCTCCAATCTGATCTCTGTCTGGGAAATGCAGGGATCCCTATTGTTATGTACATAACATTCGCCTTTTAAATTATTATTTTTCTTTTTCCTGTCACCAAGTTAGTCTCCTTGTATCCTGCCACACCCTATGTGAAATAATGATTTAATATGCATTCAAGTAAGGAGGCTTTTCCCAGCACTTCCTTTCTGTCCCCTCAATAGCTGCTAGTGCATTCCAATCTGAAATTGCCTCCTATTTATGCTGTATGTAGCTTGAATATTCCTTGTTAGTATGATCTTTAGAAAGCATGTACTATTTTTGTCATTTTTTGTATCCCCCAGGCTTTAGCACAGTGCTTGGTATATATCACACAATATTGTCTAACTTGTTCTTACCTCATTGTACTTACATTTTAAATGTAATCTTCAACTGTGCCTATTCCTTTTAGGTGAGTTATCCACAATCAAGGCAAACTGTTGACATTCATAGCACTTACTGAAGCATTATCAATATTAAAACAAAGGATGAAGAGAGGATATATTCATTTAACTGTGATGTAGATGCTCTTGGGTCCCAAGCTTTCATCCTAATCTTGAAATATACAGGTGCACAAGTAAAATGCTGGAATTAGAAGCCAATTAAGGTTGCTGGCTGGTATGAGTGGACAATTGCAACTCTAAGAGTGACTTCATTTTGCTGCTGTTGTTTTTAACTGAATAAGTCATTCAAGTGTACTTGAATACCAGTGTGGGGGAAGAAATTCTCAAAATCCTATGAGCATAAAAATCCCAAGACAAATAAGAATGAAAACTCAGGGATTGTTCAGCTTAACCATTTGCTCTGACTCCTTCTCTTGATGTGTCCTTACCCACAGAATGGGTAAGGCAAGTCTGAAGAACCTGAATCAATTCCTTTTCACAAAATATTAATTCCAGACAAATTGGTCTGCTTGTTATTGTTTGAATTTATCCTGTTTATACCTCTCTCAAGAACTTTTTTCTCAGGGTTATTCTTATTATCTGAATTACCCTCCTCCCTCTACCCAAATTGACATGGCCTAAATGTAAGCAGAGAAATAGTCATTATTCAACAAATTAAAATTATGGAAGAAATGAAGGAAAGAAGCAGTATCTAACATGTGCAAAGAACTGTGCTAAGCACTTTGCAAATATGTATTTATCTAATTTGATCTTCAAGATATTAGAGTTGTTAGGAGGTCACTATGGAAGGTAGGTGCTACTATTATGCCTGTTTTACAATTGAAAAAACTGAGACAGGCAGAGATTATGTTATTTGCCCAGGCTCACATGGCTAATAAGTGACTGAGCCTGAATGTGAACTCAAGCTTTCCAGAATAGAGGCCCAATAGTTTATCCTCAGACTAAAAATGGCTCTTGTCATTCACAAGAGTAGTGACAAGACTACATTTTGGCATCAATGTGTTTTCTACCAATCAGCCAATAATCATACAATTCATACTTTGCTGTGAAAATTTGACCCCAAGAATACTTTTAAACATTATTATCTTTAAAATATTTGAACTGCGGATTGACCAAGTATTGTATTATTTAATGTCTATTTCCAGAGTTTAAAAGACAACAATCTTTAAAATTTGTTCTACACATGAAATTTAACTGTCATAAGTGTGAATGTGCAAAAAAAATAAGATAATTTAAATGAAGGATGGATTACCAAATAATAGAGCAAGTGACATGCAAAATTATAGTGTTACAATTTCTGCGTGAGGTTTATGAAATGTGATAGATTGCTGTTTAAGAGACGGGAATGCTTAGGCTCAGCATTATAAGGAATGAAATTTTGCAAGTTCTAAATCAGGAGCCAGTGTTAAATGGGGAGTAATAAAGAGGTAAAAAGCAAAAAAGAAAGGCTTTGGATTACAATATCAGTTCAAATAATGGAAAATGTTGTCCCTTAATGTTCCATGTATAGGGAAAACAGAAACATGAATCAAAAGGTACGTTCAATTAGTCATCAGTAGCTGATAGCCCTTGGAAGATTGCTCCAATGGATTTCTTTCACATTAGGGATATATTTGGTAATGGTAGATTACTGTTTGAGATACTGCACACTCTGCCTGTTCCAATATTCTAATAGCAGAATGACTGTAAATTACATAAAATCTATTTTGGAGAGCCACAGGATACCAATTAGAAAGGGAATGATAAAAGTTTTCTAGTCCTTATGTCACTTCTGGTCTGTTTCTACACAAATGCAACCGAGTAAAACCAATAACCAAATTAAGTATCTCTTCTAGGGCAGGAAGGTTGAGCACAGGGCAAAGCTTTATGGGAGCTGATTAAGTTCACTGATTTCAGGAGAATTACATTGTCCTTCAAAATGCATTCTCTGTAACTGTTATTTAGCACCAAGCTTATGCTGTCCTGTGTGCTTATCTTAATACAAATATGTCCTATGTTCTTAGTAGGAGCATAAAGCAGGTTTGACATATGACTAGACCACTTATCATTGTGTCATCTGAAACCTTTTCTGTGAGACTGGATGACTGGAGCTTGCATGGATATTTTGTGCTGGCCTACCACATGGTTTAGAGCAATCTTCTTTCCATCGACTACATAGCCACATGTGGTGTAATATTTGTGTCTGAATGAGGAAATGACTTCCCTTTTCTGAGGCCACGTAGCCAAAAGTAATGGACCTGAGACTCTGATCTTTTTGTTTCTCCTTCTCTGTTCTTTGTGCAAGGAGTGGAGTCTCTGATCCGACCCAGGAGCAAGAGCCATGGGGTTATACATTTCCAGAAATTGTGGCTAGATATTGTAGCCAGCACAGCAGCAATGTCCTGAGCAGCAAGGGTTCTAAAACTCCCAGTCAGAAAAGGCTGCCCTGACGGCTTTGGATGTGTATTTGGTGTGCTAATGCTAGAAAGAAACTGAACTAATCTAAGAAAATCCTCACTCTCCCAATGAAGAGAAGGTGGTGTACGTTCCCTTTGTTGTTGGGGAAAATGTTTCTATGTTGTGCTTCAGATGTCTTTGAAGTAAATATTCTTTTGTAGAAGTTAATCAGGTATTAAATGGTTAAATCGAATAGGGATTCTGGTTTTCAGGATGCTAAAAAGGAGAGGGACACAAGAGATTTAAATAAATGGCAGAAAAAAATAGCTCTTCATCCCCTTAGAGTAACGAAGGGCCCTTAATGGATTTACACTACAGTAGTTCAGCTCCTGGAAGACTAGGACTATACTAACCATATATATATATATATATATATATATATATATATATATATATATATATATATATATATATATATATATATATATATATATATATATATATATATATGTATGTATGTATGTATGTATGTATGTATGTATTCTCAAGGTCAGGAAGAATTTAAAGTTTTTGTTTTCTTACCCTTTTGGTTTTTGTTGTTTTTTTTCTTTCTTTTAGGGAAGAATATATCTATAGTTTCTTTGGAGTCCAGAACACCTGATGAGGAAAAGCCATATGGACATCTCTAACTAAAAAAAGAAAACAAGAAAAGTACAATTAAGAAGAGGAAGTAGAAATAGTACATCAAAGCAGAGATGGGGACAGAGACTTCCTCCCCATCAGAGTATTGTGCAGTCTAGTGATACTGACTTCCTAGCTGTTCCTGTCACAAGACAGTTAATTTCCCCAAGTCTGAATATTTTCATTTGCTATCCACTATGCCTGTAATTCTTTTTCTCCTCATTTCTGCTTCATTGCTTCCTTGATTTCTGCCAATTCTCAGCTAAATTTCCACCTTAGTGCTTTCTCTCTGAGATTATTCTCAATTTATCCTGTACATATTTGTTCATTCAAAGTTCTTGGCATAATGTCAACCCCTTTAGTCTCTAAGCTCTTAAGAACAAAACCTATTTTTATTTGTTTCTTTTTCTTTGAGGTTTTTTGGCATTTCTTTGTCACAGAGGGCTTATGTCAGTGCCTGGCACATAGTAAGAGACTTAATAAATGCAACTTGACTTGGTTACTAGTATTATTACTACTACTATCAAGTATCAAAATTTATGCGGTATTATCTGTTCTAACAGGGATAAATTGTTATCACATAAATACTAATTAAGTTATTTGGACCCATTTTATAAATAGAACTTATTTTGGCCTATAGGCCTATGGACACTGCAAAAAATAAGTAAATATATATATATATATATATATATATATACACACACACACACATACACAATGTATACACCAACACATATGTAAGTATAATAATATTACACATGTATAGATGTGTATAATAATATAAACTTTTAATCATATATATGCACATGCATATACACATGTGCAATATACATATGTATACATAATGTGTGTTTGTTATACATGCACACATGTTGTATGTGTATGTATTATATGTGTACACATACATATCTTCTTTTTTTTCTTCTGACCACTTGCCCTATGTGAGTTTTTCATAATATGGTTTTTTTGGCAAGCATACATTTGGCATTTGAACAAAGTGACCAGCCTCTCAGAGTCATGCTCTCTGAAGCAGAGTGTGAATGTTTGGCAATTTAGTTTGAGTAAGGACCTCAGTGTCTGGTACCTTATTCTGCCAGGTGATCTTCAGAACCTTCTTAAGACAATTCAAATGGAAGCAATTCAGTTTTCTTCACATGGTGCTGGTATACTGTCCAGGTTTCACAGGCATACAACATTGAGGTCAGCACAAGGGTTCTTCAGTTTGGTAGTCTAATAACTCTTCTCTCACATGTTTTCCTTCAGAAGCTCCCAAACACTGAGCTAGCTCTGGCAACACATGCGTCAACTTCATTATCATTGTGTACATCCCTGGAAAGTACACTACCAAGGTAAGTGGACTTATCCACAGCATTCAAAACTTCTTCATTTTCTATGACTGCAGGTTCCACATACGGGTGTTGTAGTGGTAGTTGATGGAGCACCTGTGTGTTTTTGGTGTTAACTGTTGGACAACATCAGCACAAGCAGCAGAGAATTGATGCTTTTTATAAGAAATTCACACAGGGCATGGTGGTCAAAAGAAGACACTCTCAAGGTCTCTCTTAGGGATTATGGAATTGATTGTATGGCATGGGAGAGAATGGCACAGGACTGCTCAGCATGGCATGCTCACATCAGAGAAATTGCTCTGCTTTATGACCAAAGTAGAATTGAAACAGCTCAAAGGAAATGCAGGATGCACAAACTTAGAGTATCCAACCCAAATGTTCACATGGACCATTTGTGTCTGACCTGTGGTAGAGCATTCTGGGCTCTTATTGGTCTGATCAGTCACACTCAGACACATGAAACTTGACTCTAGCATAGTGATGCCATTTTGGTCCTCTAAAAAAATGAAGGACAACAAACAACTAATACACATACACACAGACACACATACACACACACATATGGCTAGTTGTTGTTCTTCATCTTCGAAAAGGACCAAAATGACATCACCATGACAAAGCGAAATGTCAGCGTGTCAGACTGTGTCCAATTGGACCAATACAAACTCTGAATTATCTACCACAGGTTGGGCACAGATAGTTCATGTGAATATTTGGGATGAATATTCCAAAGTTGTTCATCCTTTGTTTACTTTGTGTTGCCTCAATTCTGCTTTGCTCAAAGAGCATAGCTCCCTTTTAGATGTGGGCACGCCATGTGTGGTCCTGTGTCAGTGTCTCCCATGTTGCACAGTCAAATCCAAAGTTCTTGAGAGAGACTTTGAGAGTTTCTTTGTATCATTTCTTCTGGCCACCATGTGATCACCTGCCCCATGCAAATTCTCCATAAAATACTCTTTTCGGCAAGTATACATTTTGCTTTCAAACACTGGGGCCAGCCCATTGGAGCTGTGCTCTCTGAATCATAGTTTGAATACTTGGCAGTTCAGCTCAAGCAAGGACTTCAGTATTTGGTATCTTATCCTGCCAGGTGATTCTCAGAATCTTCCTAAGACAGTTCAAATGGAAGTGATCCAGTTTCCTGACATGGTGCAAGTTGACTGCCAATGTTTCACAAGCATATAACAATGAGATCAGAACAGTGGCTCTGTGTACCTTCAGTCTGGTAGCCAGTCTAATACTTCTTCTCTCCCAGACTTTTCTTTAGAGCCTCCCAAACACTGAGCTAGCTCTAGCAATGCATGCATCAACCTCATTGTCAATGTGTACATCCCTGAAAAGTATACTACCAAGGTAAATGAACTTATGCACAGCATTCAAAACTTCTCCATTTCTTATAGCCAATGGTTCCATGTATGGATGGTGTGGTGGTGGCTGATGGAGCACCTATGTTTTCTTGGTGTTAATTATTAGGCCAAATTTAGCACCGGCAGCAGAGAATTGATCCGTACTTTGTTGCATCACAGTTTCAGAGACTTCATTGAATGCACAATCATCTGCAAACAGAAAATCATGCACCAACACTCCTTCCACTTTGGTCTTGGCTTGTAGCCTTTTCAAATTGAAGCATTTGCCATCAGACTGATAGTTGACCTTGATGCCATGTCCATCCTCATTGAAAGCATTTGTCAACATGAAAGACATCATGCTATAAAACATGGGAACTAAAAAGCACACAGTCCTGTTTCACTCCATTGGTGAGTGGGAAGACATGAGAACATTGTCCATTATCCAGAGCTTGAGCAAACATGCCATCATGAAATTGACATACAAATTTGATGAACTTCTTTGGGCAATCAAATTTTGACATAATTTTCCATAAACCGTCATGACTAGCAGTGTTAAAGGCTTTGGTCAGTTCTACAAACATTGTGTACAGACCTCTGTTCTGCTCCTGGCATTTCTCCTGGAGTTGTCGGACAGCAAACACCATATCAATTATTCCTTGGCCCTTTCTGAAGGTATATGACCCTTTTCCAGGTGAAGGATCAGCCTATTATGGAGAATTCTACCAAGAATTTTGCCAGCAATGACTAAGAATGAGATCCCACTGTGATTGTTGCAGGACATTCTATTCTCTTTATCCTTATAGAGATGGACAATGGAGGCATCCTTGAACTCCTGGGAGATAACCTCCTCTTGCCATACAACCTGGAAAATTTCAGTAAACTTTTGAATGAACAATAGTCCCCCTACCTTGTAAATCTCAGCTGGAATGGTATCAGTACCAGATTCTTTACCACATGAAAGGAGCCTAATGACCCTCAAAACCTCTTCTTCAGCTGTAACTTCAGCTAAGGAGGAATTGACTTCAACCTGTGGTAAACTGTCAATGGTCTCAGCATTAATTGTGGATGGTCTGTTGAGAACACTATGGAAGTATTCAGCCCATCTCTCTAGGATCATGTCTAATCAATGTGACTCCATCAGCACTGAGTAGTTGCGATGCACCATAGGTTTTTGGTCTACAAATAGCTTTCAGGGAGTCATAAAAGTGCTTTGGATTGTTACTGTCAGCATAAAACTGAACTTCATCTGCCTTCTTACTGAGCCAGGAATCTTGCATCTCCCTAAGCTTTGCTTGTTCTTTGCTTTTGATGGAATTAAATTCTGCCTTCTTAGAGCTGGATGAACTATCCTGCTGGTAAATCCTGTGGAGTTCTTATTTTTCATTTAGCAGCTTCTGATTTTCCCCACCATTTTCATCAAAGCAGCCTTGGTGTTTGCCAGTGTTCTGACCCAGGATGAGCAAATGCAGTGCTGTACACCATATCTCTTAAAGGTAGCCACTCCTTTTCTGCTCCACTGTTGCCAACTATGTTTTGACTAACTTTCCCTCCAAGTCAACATCAAACTGTTTCTGGTAGTCATTTTGCCTTGGTGGTGGTGCTTTTGATGAATGCAAATATTTAGCTTGGAAAGGATGAGTCTATGATCAGCCCAGCACTTTGCACCACATATTGCCTTTGTCACTCTCACATCTTGTCTGTCTCTTCTCCTTACAATCACATAGTCTATCTACTTTAAAGGTAGTTTGAAGCACAGAAAAAGTTTGGAAACTTCTTCTACATGTTAACTAGCCTGCATGGTATTAAATGAAGGATTCCAGACACACACATACTTGTTGGTCTTGCAAACTCTAAAGAAGGGTATGTTTAACATCATAATAGAGCACTTTTCCTTAGCTGATTAACTAAAAAGCACTAAGTGCTTCTTATCATGACCTAGGGGGCACAGATGTGGAGTCAGGAAGACCTGAATTCTAATCTGACCTCATTAGGTGCATTGCCCTGGGCAATCTTTTAACCTGTCTGGCTCAGCTTTCACATCTGTATAATGGGAATAATAATTGTATCTACTTCCCAAGCTTGTCATGAGAATCAAATAAGATAATTGTAAGGTGATTAGTACAGTGCCTATTACATGGTACTGATACACAAGTTTGGTATTATATATAAGTCAACAATGAGAAGGAAGAACCACTCGGGTTATCATGGAGTTATCATTTTCTTTAGGGGCAACAATTGTTAATAAGCTAGGCAAATCCAAGAGGAAGACCTCAAGAACTGTGCCTATCAATATATTTTCTTCTGTCACCTTATTTTTGTCATAAAGAGAAAGAGGCTTTGCAAACTTCTCTATAGACTTGATCTCAGCAAATCCTGACTTGGTGGTGTTTGCAGTCAGATTTGAATATACTTACTTATGGGTCTGTTGCATCCCTTAATAGAATAGAAGCTCTGTGATAGCAAAGTGCTTCATTTTCATCTTTGTATCTCTATTATATACATGATAGACAAAGGTGATTTATACATACATACAAGAATGCATACATATGCATATATGCATGTATATAAACATATAGTAAATTTATCCATCTTCAACAAAATTAAAAATAAATCCAACATGCCAACTAGGAAAAGAAAGAGGCTTATATAATTGATTATGTACTATTCAAGAATAGTAATGCAAAAAGAATATATTATAGCTAATTATTGGTGAAAGTCATGAAGAGTTCTTTTAAGAATTTTTAAAATAATACATTTTTACCTCTGAATAACTTTATTACGTGTAAATGCTCTTTTTGAGAATTCACTTCACTTAAAACACTATACACACACACATACATATATTATATATGTATATTTAGTTAATATTAGAAAATTTTCTAATTCAATATTCTGATACCATGAATAGCTCTTACTATTTCTATTATCAAAACTTAGAGGGGTAGGGATGAAACCCCTTCCCAAATAATACTGGTTTTCCCCCTCTCCTTTCTCCTGTCTATATTTTCCTTTGTGTGGGAGTACCAGATCATCTTGCTTGTCTCCTGAGGAACCTGCATGTGGGTCAAGAAGTAACAGAGTTGAATGTGGATCAATAGATTTAAGATGGGGAAAAGGCATATGACAAGTCTATATATTGTCATCTTATTTATTTAATTTATATGCAGAATACATCATGAGAAAGCCAAAGTGGATCAATGAATCAAAAGTCAGCATTAAGCTTGCCAGGAGAAATATTAACAGTTTTGGATATGCAGATAATACCACTGTAATGGCAGAAAGTAAAGAATTAAATAGCCTCTTAATGAGAGTGAAAGAGGGGTATGTAAAAGTTGACTTGAAAGTTAACATAAAAAAAAACCCTAGATCTTAGTGACTCCTCCCCTCACTTCCTGGCAAATGGAGGGAGAAGAAATGGAAGCAGTGTCAGATTTTATGTTCTTGGGTTCAAAGATCGCTGCAGACAGCAACAAGTAAGAAAGTAAAAGAATTTGCTACTTGGAAGGCACACTATGACAGATTTTGACAGTACACTATAAGGCAGAAACATCACCTTGCTGAAAAAAATTTGCATAGTCAAAGCTATATTTTTTCTAGTAGGACTATAAGGAAAGCTGAACACTGCAAAATCAACACTTCTGAACTGTGGTTCTGTTGAGGACTTTCGAGAATCCCTTGGATAGCAAGATCAAATCAGTCAACAGTTGAAGAAATTAATGCAGACTATTCATTGGAAGGTTAAACACTGAAACTTAAGTACTTTGGCCACATTAGGAAAAGACAGGAAGCTATTGTTGGGAAAGATTGTAGGCAAAAGTACAAAGGATGAGATGGATTGACAGTGCCATGGAAGTAATGAACACGAGCTTGGACAGAATTTGGGAGACAGCGGAAGACAGAAATTCTTGGTGTGCTATGGTACATGGGGTGACAAAGAGTAGGACAGGATTAAATGCCTGAATGACAATAGGGTGGGGAAGGATTCAGAAGCTTATTGAAAAAGAAAGACAAACGTCAAACATTATTCCTTTATAGTGGTGGATTATAAACAGAAATAGTGACAGAGTCCACAGTGAATTCACTTATATGAAATGATAATGCCAAAAAATTAGGCTAGAAATAAGAGTTTTTTGTGGTTTCTCTTGTTGTTCAGTCATTTTAGTTCTGTTCAAGCCTTCATGACCCCATTTAGGGTTTTCTTGGCAAAAATACTGGAGTGGTTTGCCATTTCCTTCTCCTGTTCATTTTACAGATGAGGAAAGAGACAAACAGGCTTAAATGACTTGCTCAGGATCACACAGCTAGTACATCTCTGCAGCCAAATTTGAACTCAGGATGATGAGTTTTCTTGACTCCACCTGAGACACTCTATCCACTATACCATCTAACTTCCATAGAAATAATATTATTGAATAAAATTATAATGTTTATAATATACTCATGGAAAATCACCCTTACATGTACACTTTGCTGTATAAATTTTATCATTCAGTTATACCTGTTCCTTTTGGAACATGAACCATTTACCATTTTTCATCTAATATTAAGTCTGGTTTTAATTTGCATAATGCTGTATGAACATTTCTGTCAAGCATCTGTGTATTTACAGATATATAAAGAATTTTTCATAATGATAACTGATTTGCTTTTCCATCTAAATGTTTGGCAACATTCAAATAATATCAATGGTGTGTTTACCCAGACTACCAATTTTAAGGTTACTGTTTTTTTTATTGTATTTGTAGAATGTTAGCTTCTTTTAATTATACCATTAAAATCATTGCCTAATGTGTATAAGTGTCTTTAGTAGTGTATATTATGCTGACAAAGGTTTGTATGCTTTTATTAATATTAAAATAAACTAATGGTTACTGTTATATTAATAAGATGTATGTTGTATATTCCTAATGGCTGTTGAAATATTAATAAGATATTCACAGAATTTTTGTAGTAGTTATTGCCATTTAAGAAGATATATAGAGCTTTTTATGGACTATATAAGTAATAAATACTTTGCTAGGATAAAGTGTCATAATGCATATTGCCAATTTATATACTGTAGGAATAGTACATTATTATATGTTACAGGAGATATTTTAGCCATTTTTCATTGTTTATTTAAAGTTATATAAATATATAAAATGTGCATGTTACCAGGGTACAATTTTCCTCAATATCAATCCTTAATGTTATTCACATACAACTTTGATCATATCACTTGATATAAGAAAAAAAAAAAAACCAAAAACATAAATGGCTCTTCATTGTCTGAATAGAGGCCCAAATCCTTGGTCTGCAATTTAAGGCCTTCCACACTATTGTCCCAATCTCTTTTTTTAGTTTTTTCTTTGCATTAGATTCTGAAGGTCATTGAATATTGACCCAAACGTTTGAATTTCATTCTTTAGACATTGCAGCATCAATACAAACACTTGTCCTCTTCTTCTATTATTGTTTTTAATTAATTTTGTAATTTAACTTGTAAAGTGGTTCACGTTTCTGTCTATCTCTTCAATTGGATGACAAATTTCTTGAGTACAAACATTTTAATTCTATTGTCTGTACCCCTTATCCTTAACTGTTGTTTTGAACTGTCATATCTATTTATTGTGCTAAATGTTTATTTCATGTTTCTTAAGAGAAAATTTCACTGTTTAGGTGGCCTTCCCATCTTTTCTCTTAATTAGATAATATAGTCAACTTCAGCTGTTTTTAATTGACAGCAACTGTATTCTTACATCACCCTGACATAAATGGAAGCTAATAGAAAATGATTCACAAACAGGTATCTAAATTGATGTTGAAAGATTCATTAGACCTTGGAGAAACCACTTTAAATCCACATAATTGTATTGTCTGGGTTCCCATAGTCATTTTAATGTACATTAATGCTTAATATGTGGCAGTGCACAACCAGTCCAAATAAATTCATAGTTATGAATTCATTGATTTTTTTGATGTCACTCATTTACATACAAGTACTCATATTACTTTCTTTTTTTCTTGAGTATAGGAAATAAAAATAAATATGATAACCCTGGTTCACGACTTCGAGTTTTATTTTGTAACCTTACAGCATGTTTGCAAATATTTTAAGGGTTATAATGAAATATCCAAACAAAATTAGCATTCCAATTGATGGAAATATAAGTGTATGGAATATAGTAAACGTGTGACAGGGCATCCAAAAAAACTTATGGAAATATTAGATGGCATCACTAAAATCCTCCAATGTGATATAATCAGTTCTTGTATTCTTGCTATGTTGTAGATCATAATTCATCCATTATTAGCCATGTTACACAATTGTTATCTATGTTCTTGGAAATGTTTGCCATAGTGAATGAGCCTGAGACTTTGAAAGATTTTCTTATTATTTCCTAATATTATGAAGACAATAATGGAGACTGGGACATTTGTTAATCTTTTTTCTTACTGTATGGCCCACCAGTAATGTCATGGTAAATGTTTCAGAAGTGACTCTCCAGAAAGAAAAAAAAAAAGTATATATAGAAGGCATTAAGAAGTGCAAAACAGGTAACTGATTACATTAAACTGAAAAGTTTTTGCACAACCAAACCCAATGCAACCAAGATTAGGAGGAAAGCAGAAAATTGGGAAAGCCCTTACAAGTAGTATCTGTGATTAAGATCTCATTTCCAAAATATATAGAGAACTGAGTCAAATGTACAAGAATACAAGTCATTCCCCAATCAATAAATGGTCAAAAGATATGAACAGCAGTTTTCAGAGGAAGAAATTAAAGCTATCTATAGTTATATGAAAAAGTGCTCTAAATCACTATTGATTAGAGAGATGCAAATCAAAACTACTCTGACATACCACATCACACCTATTGGATTGGCTAACATGACAGAAAAGGAAGATGATAAATGTTAGAGAAGATGTGGGAGAGTGGAAACCCTAAATCATTGTTGGTGGAGCTGTGAGCTGATCCAACCATTCTGGAGAGCAATTTGGAATTATGCCCAAAGGGCTACAAAAATGTGCATATCCTCTGACCCAGAAATACTGCTTCTAGGACTGTATCCCCAAGAGATCATAAAAATGGAAAAGTGCCCACATGTACAAAAATATTTATAGCAGCTCTCTTCGTTGTGGCCAAAAACTGGAAATCAAGGGGATTCCCATCAATTGGGGAATGGTTGAATAAATTATGATATATGAATGTAATAGAATACTATTGTGCTATAAGAAATGATGAACAAAAAGACTTCAGAGAGGCCTGGAAAGACTTATATGATTCGATGCTGAGTGAAAGGAGAACCAGGAGAACTTTATACACAGCAACAACCACAGCTTGTGAGGATTTTTTCTAGTAGACTTAGAACTTCATTGTAATGCAAGGACTTAAAAAAATCCCAATGGTTTTTTAAGTCAAAATGCTTTCCACATCTAGAGAAGGAACTATGGAATTCAACCACAGAATGTAGCAGATCATTTTCTTTTGTATTACATTTTGGTTTGTTTTATGATCTCTCCCTTTCATTTTAATTCTTCTATGCAACATGATTATGGTGAAAGTATATGTAATAGGAATATATGTGTAGAACCAACATAAAATTGTGTGCTGTCTCAGGGAAGAAAGAGGGAGGAAAGAGGGGAAAAATTGGTTCAGCTTCATTTTGGATTAATTCATATGCCAATTATGAGGAATGTCAGAAAAGTGACAAATTTTCTTTACTTCATTGTATAGACTGAGTATATAGACAGTATAAGTGTAAATTTAATAAACCGAGTCATTTTCATCTTAAGTCTCAATACATGACTCATATTATTGATTCAATTCTATTGACTAATGTCAGTGGCATAGATGGATAAGTTGACTGTAAAATAGCCTTATTCCAAAGTGACTGTTTCAAATGAATAAAATATCCAACTCAGTGGAATGATTCATTTGACTAATTTCTTTTTCAAAGAATTATCAAAATAGATCTTTTCATTCATGGATAGTGTTACAAATTGAGCAACACACCATCTAAGGTTTAACCAATTACTACAACTCAAAAAAGATCCTTAATTTTTTTTTTACCTCAATAAATACTACATAATTTTAAATGATTAAAAAGTTATTTTCCATATAAAGCTGGAATAAATTAATGGCTTCATGTGTAAGCTATGAATGTAAATAATCACACTAAAAAAATTCCCAATCACATAGTAAGTAAAGATGGCATAAATGTAAGTGGAAATTATGAGTAATGTTAGTATACTAATCTGGATATATTTTGTTTTGGTCTGGATCTATGACAATAACAATAGCTAGCATTTATATAGTACTTTAAGATTTGCAAAGAGCTTCACCAATATTATTTCATCTTATCCTCACAATAATTTCAAAATGTAGGTGTTGAGGAGATTGAGTCAGGTTAGCTAACTTGCTAGGTCACATAGCTATTAAGTGTCTGAGGCTAGATTTATAACTCATGACTGCTTAAATCCAAATCCAGTATCTTTCTTGCCATCCAGCTGCCTGAGTTTCATTTACATAGACTATACTCAGTACGAAAACGATGTCTACCAATGGGATTATCAACTTACATGTAAATCATATTCTTATAAACTTACCTAATATAAATTTATCATATATTCTGTATTAATTCACACAGCATTAAATATTGAATTATTTAAGTAATAGACTAAGTTGAAAGTCATAAAATAAATGAATTTTTGCAATGTTAATTTCATATCCAGCTTTTATTCAATATGTCACTATGTAGAGGTATTAATATAGATACAGATTCACCTACAGATCCTATAGTGATATAAAAATGATATAGAGAAATAGCTATAGATATAGGTTAGATATAGATATAGATAAATATAGATATAGGTGATGGAGATACTGATATCAATACCAATGTTGTTATAAAGATGCTGATATATGAGTATTGGAAATCTATACAACTCTTTGTGCTCGAATTGCCTTTGAGAAATCACAAAATTCTTTCAATGAACCCAAGGTTTTTCCTAAAATGAAGCACTATCTTTTTCATTTCAATGTTCTTTCAATAAAACAGTATCATCAATAAGCATTTTAATCATTCAGTCAACAATCATTAAGGACTTCCCTACCATCAGCCATTGTGTTTAGTACCAAAGACTCTGCATATCTGAAGATAAGAATGACTCAAAATTGAATGGAAATACTCAGGGTAGGCAGGAGTAGATTGTAACATTACAAATAAACAGTTATACAAGAGGAGTGGTATAAGAATCTCAACCTAGAAATACACATTACAAAAAGATGTACCAGTAAAGATGTAATGATGAGAGACAAAACAGATGTTCTATTTATAGCCTTAAAATACCAAAATAATATGACAAAATCTATTGGTGCATTGATTTTGTGGAATTATGGGAATGGACAAAAGTAGTACAAGAAGAGCAGGAATAAATATGTAGCAATCTCACCTTTGAAGGGAATGCACATTTCAGTGAGATCAAAGATTTCTTGCAATATCAAAGTGATAATATTTTGATATATAACCAGAAGCAAATAGTCAAATCATCACAAGAATAACCTGTAATTTTTTTTTCCTTTCAGGCTATACTGATGCCGCTAAATTACTGGATGGCTCTGGGATAAACGAGTGAGGTTTCAAAGGGCAATCTACTACTGCTGGTCCAGAAACTTAGAGCAATCAGTAGGAAACAGATTTAAGTTTAGATAAACTGGCACAGCATTTGAAGTTCAGTTCTTTACCTCAAAGTACATGCCAAAAGCAGCAGCTGCTCCTTTAAAGTCCTTCTTATTTATCTCATTGACGTCTATTAATTTATCTAAAATAAGAAGAAAATAAGACAAGAGAGGGAGAAAGTAAGGGAAGAGAGGAAACAATTTACTTATCACAGATGCTGACATTAATAAATGTATGCTCATTCATTCATTCATTTATGGCTTTTCTTACATAACAGGAGTCGCAATTATATACATTCAATAAAACAACTGTTGAATTTAAGGAAAAAAGGACAAACAAGTTATTTTATTAAATTGATACACTATTTAATTTCACTAAATTGATGTCATTCAAAACCATGAACTTAAAATCCATAAAATATGAAATTCTATCTATCAAAATGAGTTGTATTTAATTTTTAAAAAAGTAATATCCATTGATGCCCTACTATGTGCTGTGGTTTTTCAAAGGATATGCTAGCAGACATAAAATCTGGAATGTCCTAATAAGCTAGAAAGGATTCAAGACCATTGTTTCTTTCTATGTCTGTACTAATCAGTCCAGATTAGCTAAATCCACAGAGAATCATCACCAAGTCAGATTGAAAGTGGTAATTTGAGGGTCCAATCATTACTATGGAAACTCATTTGGTAAATTACAGAAGAATACTGACTTATGTTAGTGGAAGGAATGCAACCTTGATGAAGCCATATATCCTTGAACAATTTAAATTTCAGAAGTAAAAATATAAAATATATTTTATGTATTTTGTGGTTTATTTCTATATTCTAATTAGTAAAGAAAATTATGTAAACTAAAACCAAAAGAGCTTATAATGTTATTTAATGCAAATCCATTTTTTTTTAATATTTTCAGTCTTGAGCAAACTTTTGTTTATTGTCTGTTATATACAGGGAACTGTGTCAGATACTGAGACTAATAAAAACTTTATGTGTCTCTTCCTATGAAGCTAATATTCTAGTGAAACAATGAGAAAACTTCAGATTGTCAGAGTTTGAAAGTGACACTGAGAACTAAACACCAAGGTAAGAGATCTGGCAAGTCTGACAAGGCAAGAGAAGAGAGGAAGTTCTGTTCAATTAGTCATAGATATCATGCTACTCTTCTTGACTCATTGAATTTACTGTATTTCACCTGGATCATTTTATTTGCTGATGTATTTCATCAAGCACTAATACTTCTATCATATGCATACATAGTTGATTTTTTCAAATCTAAGTGAAAGGCTTTACATATTGCCTAGAACACAGAACTTCGGGCTTTTCCACTACAGATCTTTTTTTCGGTTAATATTCAATATTAACAAAAATTCTTTGTATTCAGCCAGTTCTGAATCCAATTAATTATGTGCTATTTTTAGCTTATACTTCTCTATTCCACAAGAATAAAATTAGACTATTTATCATTTTCTTAAATTCTATGCAATATTTTGAGAGTCAATAGAGAACCACTGGAATTTATTGAGTATTAGAGTGACATGGGCTGCCCTGAAGTTTTACAAAAAAAAAAAATTATGTGGCAGTCAACTATGTGGAAGATTGTTTGGAGAAGGGAGATATAAATCAGGGAGAACAATTAAGAGTCTATTGTAAAAGTCCAGGTGAGGGATGGTGAAGGACTGAAAAGTAGTGGCTTTGTGAGGCGAAAGAAAGGAATAGGTGCAAGACATGTGGATGTTGTAATGCCAAGATTAGGACACTGGATATATGAATGGGGAATGAAAGAAAATGGTGATTTGAAGATGCCACAGAAGCTATGAAAACTTGAGTGACCAGGTGAATGGTGGTATCCTCACTGGTAAGGGGGAAATGTTGAAGATGGGTGAGGTTGGATGAGGAAAATAAAATAATGATATCTGATATTCAGGTCATAATAGGGTTTTTCATTATGTAGAGTTCATTATTTCCTATACAAAATGAAAACAGAAAGAGGAAAGACTCTTATTTATTGTCCTGGAGCTCAGAGCCTGCCCTGTGAGGTAATATGAAGGTTAGGAAATAAATGAAGGTTAGGAAATAAATTTTCCCAGTTCCACTTGTACATCTCCATGGGTAGCTGTTAATTTAGGTTACCATTTCCTAAAGGATGTGATATGAGTTTTACAGGGGAGGAAATGAGGAGCTTGTGCAACAGAGGGAGGAGATTTGAGTTGGAGAATGTTGACAGATAAGGATAGGTGGTGGCTTTGAGATAAGCCCCATAATGACTTTTGGAGGGTGGGATAAGGCCTATCTTCCTACTCTCTGACTGGTTAGTCACATATGCCTTGGTAT
The DNA here is from genome assembly GCA_023548195.1 of Bettongia penicillata ogilbyi. Classification (NCBI taxonomy): domain Eukaryota; kingdom Metazoa; phylum Chordata; class Mammalia; order Diprotodontia; family Potoroidae; genus Bettongia; species Bettongia penicillata. The sequence continues at coordinate 3,341,635 of JAJHZJ010000675.1, forward strand.
AATACCATCTAGGAGTAATTAGACAACTTGTACTTTGGAGCCCACTGCTACATAAAACTATACCTTTTAGCAGGAGTCTGCAATTCCTATATTTTTAAATTGTAATCTAGAAATGTAAATCCCATGCTCAGACATCATTTTCTTTGTCTCTACTACTTTCAAATGGCAACAAGGATGAAAACATCACCTATGACTCTCTCCTTGCCCTATCATAGATTTTAATTTTTATAAGCATACAAAGTCTCTATGAAAATGTCACTTGAATCGTGAAAAATGGGTAGTAGCCATTACATCTTAGAAGTTTTGACATTCTCTTTCAAATCCTTGATACATGTCCAAGAATGATAGCTCACTTCTCTTTTGTTAGTATCAGGTCACACATGCACTCTTTTCTTCTTGTGAACTTTATGAGATAATTTCTCACCTTTAGTATCTATGAATTCATATCATAATGGCTTAGAGAACAAGCAGACAATTCTCTTTCAGAGTTCCAGTTTCCTTCTCTTTTGATAATTTTTTTATCTACTTTCTCTACTTAACTCCAACCAAGTATTAAGTTGTCCTCCCTTTCTTTCTCCACTTTTATATTCTTCCATTCTCCAGTCACATAAGAAAGGACAAGATTACTTTCTACCTCTTCAGATAATTTTCTGTTTTGCTTTCCAATTGAATTCCTCCTTGTTTTGTTTTAGAAATACTACATTCCCTTTGATAATAAAGAGATTAATGAGGCAGTCCCCTTTTTACCTATATTTTCTTGGAGAAAAGCCAGATTGCATTTTCAGCATTTACAGCAACCATTTGACCATGGTAAGACTATGAGCATTGAGCGCTATATGTAGATTATTATAAAATTTCCTACGGTCACCATACTGGCTTGAAGTTAGATTCCTTGTCTTTCTTTGAGCATATGTCATATGTGTTCATCCTTTGTTGCCGAAGAAAACCATGCTATCAGAGAAATGATGACATGACTTGCATTTGACTTTCTTTTGAGTGAGAGTGGGCTATGCAGATAATCAGCCTCACTTCTCTTCCAGAGTCTTCTGAATCCAGTGACCAGATATTCATCAGGATGACTGGAGATGATGCAGTAGAACTTCTTTACTTATTTTTTCAGTTTATATAGTATTGGAATTGTTCCTTTAAAATGTTTGGTAAAATTCACATGCGTATCCATCTGGTCCTAAGGATTTCTTTTTCGGGGAGCTCATTTACTGCTGGTTCAACTTCTTTTTCTAAGACAGGGTTATATATGTATTCTATTTCCTCTTGTTAAACTTCACCAGAGAACTCCTGTGACAAATTACTCATGGAGTTTGCTCTCTCCCAAGATGTCGCTCTTCTTACCTCCTTAGCATCTAACTTCCACATCTAACTTCCTTGCCTTTACAAACCAATTATATAATATTAACTCCTCTTATTCCCAAATCCCATCTGCTCCAAGTTAGTCAACAGACATTAATAAGAAACATTTATTAAGTGCCCAGTAAGAGTCAGCCACTGAGTGGAGATACAAAGACTGACCAAAATAACATAAAATAACAAACTCACCACCACCACCACCAACAGAGAACCTGTTTTTAAAGAGCTCACAGTGCAATGATAGAAAGAGGGATGAAAATTAAGATTATTAAAACATAAGGAAAAGGAGAGTTCTTCAAATAAGAGATAGGGATGCAATACCTAGTTCTCATTATAAATACATGAAGACAAAATTCACAATTTTAGAAAAATATCTCAACAGAAAAATGAGTTCTTTATCTCCTCATTTTTTGCATGTCAGTGTTCCAAATGGGTATATGTCTACCACTTTATAATGTAAACAAAAATGCATACAAATTAGAGAAAGAAATAATCATTTTCAAGCAAAGTGATAGTGCCTACATGATGCAAGAAAAATATTTTGAAATATAATAAAGTATTTCAATGAGTTCCTAGCAGCAGGTCTAATGACTTGCCTGTTCCACCTGATTAAGCACCTGATGAAATCGTCTTGGAGAAGCTGCTGTGCTGCTATCTTTTCCAGAGGCTTTTAAGAGCCAAAATGTTTAATTAGTGGTCATTAAGGCAATCAGAAATGGTCTGGCTACAAAACATTTTTCCTCTCCTCTTGTGTATGTTATCCTGTTTGGCTGAAATCTTGGCTATTAAAGAATAAAACAGTCTCTCTAGTTGGAGAGATAAAACATCTGTCTGTACTCATTCACAAAATTCATATTGTCTGAACAATTTGGCCTTCATTTGTGGTGAAACAGATGGTGAGATCTTAAGAGAGATAGGAAGATTCAAAGGCCTGTAGGAAGCATGGTAGCAGAGGAAGTAGGGGAGGGAAATGTTTTTACCTTTCTTGATGAGATAATGTCACTTTAGAATAAGCTTCCATCTCAACATAGATTTATGGTAATGGCTAACCCCTGTGTTTTGCCTTCCTTTATCTGACTTTTGGTTCTAGGGTTGCCAAAACATAAAAGCATATTGTCTCAACTCCAATGCTAACAACATCTCAGTAGTGGGAGAATTTTTTTTTAAATCTCCTCTACCAAGGAACACAAGACCCCTCCCCCTCCCCCCAAGACCAGTACGCAGCTAGGTAACACAGTAGATGGAGGGCTAGGCCTAAAGTTGGGAAAACTTGAATTGAAATCCAGCCTGATACTTAGTAGCTACTTGACCCTGTACGTGTTACCTTACTTGCGACTGCCTTAGTTTCCTAGTTGTTAGGATCAAGTGAGATATTTGTAAAGTGCTCAGCACAGTGTCTGGCACATAGCAGGCACTTAATATATCTATCCTTCCTTCCTTCCTTCCTTCCTTCCTTCCTTCCTTCCTTCCTTCCTTCCTTCCTTCTTCCTTCCTTCCTTCCTTCCTTCCTTCCTTCCTTCCTTCCTTCCTTCCTTCCTTCCTTCCTTCCTTCCTTCCTTCCTTCCTTCCTTCCTTCCTTCCTTCCTTCCTTCCTTCCTTCCTTCCTTCCTTCCTTCCTTCCTTCCTTCCTTCCTTCCTTCCTTCCTTCCTTCCTTCCTTCCTTCCTTCCTTCCTTCCTTCCTTCCTTCCTTCCTTCCTTCCTTCCTTCCTTCCTTCCTTCCTTCCTTCCATTTTCTAAAGTATCTAAAGTATCTATTTTCTCCATAGAAATTTTTCCAAATTCTAATTGATATTTTTCTCTGCTTTGGATTGTGACTATGAATGAAATATAATATTTTACTAATTTGCACCTGTAACAGCAAGGACCCCAGCATACACATGAGAGCCTGCTGCATGGTTCTTAGATCTGCTTTTCTAAAAGGAAAGCAACTTTTGAGAGATCAACAATCACTTTAATCAAACACATATATCATGCACTTAGTTCAGGGGAAAAAGTCAACACCCTGAACTTCATTGAAAATACAGAGAAATAAAGACCATTAGATAGGGCTTCCAAATGTCTGACCATTACATACATACATAGTTACCAGAGAGAGAAGTAGCAACATCTGGGTTTTCAAAGCAGGGGTTCCTTAGTGGCTACCCAGAGTCTTGTCTGGCCAAACACTTCCAGTGAATAAGTCCCAAAGTAAAACCTCACTTCACAGTATTTATACACTTTACAGAGCTGGAAGGAAGGACCCTCTGATCCAGTACCTCACTATAAATTAACCAAAAGTGTGGACTTCCCTACAAAAAAAATATCCCCTAATCAAATTTCCCTTAATGGGCAGGACCATAAATGGGTGGGAAAGATCTTTAACTTTCATTAACATAATTAACATTACAGTACCCCAGATTGTAAAGAATACAACACAAGAATAACAAGAGGGAAAAAAATCAAAGGGATGTGCTAATTTTAAAGGTTCCTAGGTTGGGGATATAGAATAGGCTAGCATTTGGCTGTCTAAATGATTTCATAAAAATGTGAAAATCTGGAATCAATGAGACAGCCAACTTTGTGACCTGGAACTCTGAATGAAAAGCTAAAGTGACAATGCATTACTCTCTTGCTGCTCAACATTTTCTAAGCAATCTCTATGCAACTTTGCAAAGTTTATCTAGTCAAGGACAATTTAAATAACATTTCTAGGTAGATTCTAAGGGATGTGACATGAGTGAAAGCCTAGGCCTCCGGAGAACTGTATTTGCATTGACCAGGAGGGTTAGAGTGGTGTCATGACAAATTCTCCTTTCTCTTTTTAAGAAGCTGATGAGTTTGGGAGGAGTGGGGTACGTGGTGGGTGGATAAAGTTGTCTCCTTAGCTTCCGATCCATTTACTTAGGCTTGATATAATCAGAAATAAAGATAGGAGACAGGAGAAAGACTACTGTGCCAATCAATCCTATGTGATTGCTAATCAGCTCTGACTGAATACTGTTTTAGGATGACCGGCAAACACCATTGCTGGTTTGTAGAGATTCAGAACTGGCCTAAAGCTTCCAGATTTAAAAGAGAAAAAGAAAAGAAAAATAACAACACCAACTGAATTTTAAGATTGCATTGTTTTTTTGTTGGTTTATTTTTTTTTTCAATTGCAAACAAAGAATAGCTAGGTTTTGAAAGAGAATTATTTTTACTGCAAAAAAGTTTTTGTTTTTCTTAGAAAAATGTCTAATGTACAAATGAGTGTAGCATATAATTTTGTTGTTGTTTCAGTTGTGTATGCCTCTTTACAACCCCATTTGGGATTTTCTTCGCAAAGATACTGGAATGATTTGCCATTTACTTCTCCAGCTCACTTTGTAGATGAGGAAACTGAGGCAAGCAGAGCTAATTGATTTTTTCCAGGGTCACACAGCTAGTATCTAAGACCAGATTTAAAATCAAGTCCTCCTGACTTCAAACCAGATATTCTCTCTATCCATTTCACCACCTAGCTGCCCCAGCACATAACTATGGAAGCTAAAAGTAGAAAATAAGAAGACATTGAGAGGAACACACAAGGAAGAAAAATACTAACATTATATGTTAATCACAAATGTTTTGAGCTAGGAAAAAATACATACATATATATATATATATATACACATATATTCACATATATGTGTATATATATATATATATAATCTCATTTTCAGAAAGTTTAGAGAATGGGATATATTTTTTTAATAAACTATATTGCATTATCTTTGTTCTTCCACAATCAGCTAAGTATTTGTTGCTTGTGTTCAAGTGTAGGTTGGCATCCTTACTAGAACCTAGAAGGCAAAGGAAGTTGAAGGAGGCTTTTTCATTTCCCAGGATATGATGGAAGAAAAAAAAAAAAAAGCCCTCATGAGACATAGAGTTATTCTAGCTATATAAAAATAATAGAAACTTTATTTCAAAATATAAAAAATGAAGATGGTAGACGATTATGAGAATAATAACTAGTGGAGGGAAAATAAGCTTTCAGAGACAAGCAAACTAGACCATCAAAAGGGAAATTTTGGATAAAATGTAAGGGCAATAAACAGACAAAAATGTAAATACTAGGGCAGTATTTCCTTAACAAAATACTCCTCCTTCAACGACAATGAAACTGTAATGTTTGGGAACCATCATCACCAGCCCTTGATGTTTTACATGAGGAATTAGAAATAGCACTCAAGTAAATGAAGATGGGAAGAATGGTTCAAATATTCCAAGTTTACACAGAGAAAAACTATGTTGGAAATGGAATAGTTTTGAGACAATTGAAGGATCTGTTCTCAAGATACTTCAAACAGAGAAAGATACTATATGATTGGGGGAGAAATCATGGAATTTATTGCTTTTAAAATATTGTAAATAGAGTTCTAGGGGCAGAGCCAAGATGGTAGAATAGAGGAAGTAGTCAGCTGAGTTCTTCATTGACTTCTAAACAACTTTAAAATAATGCCTTAGATTGAATTCTGAAGCAGCAGAGCCAACCCAAAGGTTAGGCTGAGATATTCTTCCAGTATGAGATAACTTAGAAAATTTTAAGGAGAGATCTGTAATAAAAGTTAAGGCTAATCAGGAGCCCACATGTATGCAACAGCAGTGATGGAACTGGCTGATAGCTACAGAAGCAATAGCAGCTTTAGGAGCTCTCAAGCTAGAGAAGGTAAGGAAATCTAGTCACAAAGAGATCACAGAGGATTTATTTAGCAACTCTATTGCCTACATCCACTTCTGGGTCAGAGTTCAAGGGTAAAGAAGAGCACATTCGGTTACAAAGAAGCAAAGGCTCTTAGAAGCAATACTGATTGCAATTCCAAAGAATCAGGGACCCCTTCTGGGTAAGGATGAGACTGCAAATCAGGAGAGCAGTGCACGTGCATACATACATTCCAAGTTCATTATTTCTCTACTAGCATGAATCCTCTTGAGTTGGTAACTGCCTTTATCAGAGTACCTATTTTTTTTTTCATTTTTTCTCTTTACAATACTGTTTGTTGCTCTATTAATTATTCTATAGATTTTACTGCACTCTGCATCAGTTCATACAAAGTGTGCTATATTTCTCTAAATTCTTCCCTTTTATTTCTTAAATTCAATATTACTCCATTATATTTATATGTTGTAACTTCTTCAGCCATTTTCCAATTAATGGTCACCCTTTAGTTTCTAATTCTTTGCCACTACACACACACACACACACACACACACACACACACACACACACAGACACGCATGCACACATGCACGCACACACACAGGCACGCACGCACACACACATGCACACACACACACGCACGCACACACACACACGGGGACACACAGCTACTACAAGGAATTTTGGGAATAATTTAAAATTGTTTTCTCTAACAGGAATATCAGTCTAATAGGAAGACAAACAATGTTTGAATATCATTATACACCCACTCTAGCCTTTGTCTATTTCCTTTTTTGTTAATTTTTCCAATCTGAGAGAAGTATAAGATCAGAATTGTTTTAATTATAATTTCTCTAATTATTGGTGATTTAGAGAATTTTTCATATGGCTCTTGATAGCCCAGATGTCTTCCTCTCTCAATTTTGTATTCAGATCTTTTGACCATTTAGCAAGAGAGGAATGACTCTTTTTCTTACTGATCTGAGTCAGTTCCCTATGTGCCATGGAAATGAGATCTTTATGAGAGGAAATCTTTGCAAAGATTCCTTCTCACTACAATCTATTTCCTCTCTTCTAACTTTAGCTTTATTGGTCTTGTTTGTGCAAATGCTTTTATATTTTGTTTAGTTGTCTATTTTACCTCCTATAATTCTCTCAATCTCTTCTTTGGTCATGGACTCTTACTCTTTCTCCTGATAAGAATTTCTTCTTTTGTCTTCTAATTTGGTGTTGATGGCCACCTTTATATCTAAATCATGTACTCATATAGAGTGTGTATCAATATATGTTGTAAATTGTTTCTTCTATAATTCTTTTCAGTTTTTCCAGTGGTTTTTGGACAGTCGTGAGTCTTTGCTTCAGTAACTAGGATTTGAGGGGTTAATCATTTATGAGACTAATGTGCTTTGCGTTTTTGTTTTTGTTTTTACTTCTGAATATTATCTACCTAATTTGTCCACTGGCCAGCCTATTAATCAGTATCAATTTGGTTGGATGATCATGGCTTTGTAGTACAGCTTGAAATCTGGTTCTTCTACTTCTTACTTTTTTCCTCATTAATATTTCCTTAATATTCATGATTGATTGTTCCTCCAAATGAATTTTAATGTTAGTTTTTCAAGCTTTATAAATAATTCTTTAGTAGTTTGAATGGTATGGTAATAAATAAGAAAATTGATTTCAGTAATATTTTCATTTTTATTATATTGGTTCAATCTACCTATATACAACTAGTATCTCTCCAATTATTTAAATCTCAATTTGTGTAAGAAGTGTTTTTTAAGGGTGATCACATTGTTACAGAATTTGTCTTGGCAGGTAAACTCTCAAGTATTTCAAAGTGTTTGTAATAATTTTGAAGGGAATCTCCCTATTTCTTCTAGCTGTATTTTGTTGGTAAGACACAGAAATATTTGTCATTAAAATGGTTTTATTTTCTCTAGTGTACTTTTGTTAATATTGGTAATTGTTTCAATTAGGTTGTTATTTGACTTTAGATTTCTGTAAGCAAACAAAAGTAGTTATTTTATTTTTTTCTTACCCTATGTTTATTCCTTCAACTTCTCTTTTCCAAAATGTTTTAAATAGCTAGTTCTTATAGTACTATGATAAATCATATCGGTGATGATTGCTATTTTTTTTTTAAATTCCTGATGATGCTGGAAAGATCTTTAGTTTATAGCCATAGAAGATGATGCTAGCTCTTGTGGATTTTAAATAATGTTTCTTATCATATCAAGGAATATCTGTTTTATTCTTATGTTTTCTAGTTTGGTTGCTTGTTTTTTGACAGTCATGAGCATTATAGCTTGTCAAAAAACATTTCCCTGAATATATTTATATAATGCTTTAATGCTTATTGGTCTTGTTATAATTTTTGGTCAATTACTTTTATAGTTTTCCAAAGAATTAACCAGTTCTATACTTATGTTGTAAATTAAATGTGTTTTAGCCACATGATTTTTGTGATATTGTAATGCTAATTACCATTTTTGCTAATGGTAATTTAGTATATTTCTTCATTTTGTTTTAAGAAACAGCTACTTATTTTATTTATTCAATCATTATTATTATTTTACGTTCAATTTTGCTAGTATTTCCTTTGATAATTAAGGTTTCTATTTTGGTGTTTAATTATAGAGGATTAATTTTAATTTTTTGGTGTGTGTGTGTGTGTGTGTGTGTGTGTATTATTTAATGGATACATTGAGCTCTTTCTTTTATTGATGAAAATGTTCAGAGATATTATTTTCCCCCTAAGTACTGTTTTAACTACATACCAAAATGTTTAACACATTTCAGAGTTATAATTAGTGTTCTTGAAATTACTGGTTGTTTCTATTTCTTCTTTGACTCACCCATTTTTTTAGGATTCAGTTATATCTAGATAATTCTTAATATTTGCTACAGAGACCCTTTATTTAATGTAATTTTTATTACATTGTGGTGTGTAAAAAGTGCATTTAATATTTTTACTTTTATGGATTTGTTAGTGATTTTTTTTTTTGCTGTAATACATAGTATAATTTTATAAAGACACCATGAACATCTAAACAATTAAAGTATTCATTTATATTCTGATTTAATGAAAATTATCATATCTAACTTTCCTAAAATTTGATTTAGGTCCTTCCTTTCTTCTTTTTTCTTTAAATTTTATAGGAATAAACTAAGTTCTTTATAAGAACTTTATAAAAATTATCTACATCTTTGCTTGTTCATTATTTCCTTAATCTACCTTCATATTAATTCCCTCTTCTCTTTTCTTCCATATCCCTCTTTTTTGAAAAGGTACTTTTCTATCCATGTGTATGTATATTCTTCACTTCTTTAACCCATTCAGATGAGAGTGGAATTCAAATTGTACACCTTATCTTTGTGAGATAACTTTGCCCATCCTTCTCCCTTCTCCCTTTTCCCTCTTCAATGTACTCTTCTTCCACTTTTTTTTAATTCTTCTTTTAAGATTATCAAACCATAAGAGATTCTTTTCCAGGTTCTTTGTCTAATACTACATTTATGACTCTACTGATGAGAGTTCTGAAAGGATACATGTAGCATTTATCCATATTAGAATTTAAACTGTTTGGTCCCTTATGATTGCTTCTGCATTTTTATGTATTTTATGCTACTCTTGACATCTATGTTTATATATCAATGTTTTTATTGAGATGTTTCTTTTTGATCATCAATAATTAGATCTCATATTCTTTTAATGATTTTCCATAAAACTTTCCACTCCTTAATAATAACTATTGCTAGATCTTTTGTGATACTGCCCATGACTCCTTGGGACTTAAATATTTCTTTCTGCTTACTTAAAGTATTGTGTCTGTCTTTGACCTGGAAGCTTTAAATATTGGCTATGATGTTCTTCAGTGTTTTCATGTTGCAATTACATTCAGGAGGTAAGCAGAGTATTTTTACAATTCCTATTTTGCCCTCCAGCTCTGTAATCTGGTAAGGTTTCTTTCATGATTCTTTTCTTATGATCTAGATGTAAAAGGTTACATCATAAAGAAATTATGAAAAAAATTCCACATCAGAACTATAAGTAGGAGGGATGGTTATTACCAATAAAAAATAAAGATCATAGAAAATAAACTGGAAAATTTTAATTGAGCAAAATTTCAAAATGTTTCACAAGATTCTAATAAGGCTAAAATAAAATGATAACATTACTGGAAAAATGAACATTGCAACAAATTTTGCTGATAAAAAACTCACTTCCAAGATAATATAAGGAACTAGTTCAAATTCATAAGAAGAAGAACTCTTTCCTGATTGGTAAATGGCCTTACGTTAGGAAAAAGCAGCTCTCAAGGGAAGAGAGATAGGCTATCTATAGTCAAGTTAAAAAAAAAAGTTTCAAATCACAATTAGAGAAATGCAAATCAAAGCAATTCTCAAATTCTACCTCACATTCCTCATAATTTCAAAGATGACAAAAAGGGAAAATTATAAATGGTTTAGGGGCTTTGGGAAAATAGCCACATTGATGTACTTTTGGTAGAGCTGTAATAGGTACCTTTGGAAATCAAATATATATATATATATTTAACAGCTCATGCTCCTCAACCTAGCTACACCACTTCTAGACTTATACCTAAAAGAGATCAAAGAAAGCTTCAAATTAGAGGATGTCTACCAATAAAGGAATGGCTACATAAGTTTTAGTATATGAATGTGATGGAGTATAAGTTTGCTGTAATTCATGAGAGAATAGATGATTTGAAAACCAAGTGGAAAGATTTGTATGAAGTGATAAAATTAAAGCAAACCAAACCCAGTACAAATTATACTTTAAAATCAATTTTATATAAATAACCAACTTTAGGACTTTTAAAATTGAGAGGGAATTTATGCATATTTTTTAATAAGAAATGTATTTTTTCTTTGTTTTAATAGAGTTTGGGAGTGGGAGTGAGGAAAAACAGATTTCTGTTATCTTTAGATAGGAAGATTTACTTTTATTTCACTACATTTTAAAATACTACTACAATATGATAGTAATAATGGGATGCTATAGATGTGGAATGCTGTATGCACTTTCAAGAGAGGTTACTGGATTTTTATTTTTACTAAGTTGCTTTACTTTCATATAGAAGCCCTCTCACAAAGTAGGAGTTTTCTATAAATGTTTGTAAAGTAAAAAAACAAAATACAAAAATGTTTTTTTTAAAAAAACCCTTAATAAACTTGATGGAAAAAATGATAGCAATCCTTGTAACCAAACTACAAGCCTATTTTTTGATGTCCACAAAATCAATATGAATATAATCTCTAATATATCATGGGCACCTTTGGGGAAGGTTATATGAAGGCAATAGGCTTTCACAAGTTATTGCCTGTCTATCGTAAAACATGTTTAGTAACATGATTGATTTAAAGTATATATATATATATATTTTTTTCTTTCTGAGTTAGAAATAGAATCTGATTGGACAGAGTAAAATGTTACCCTTAAATGTTTTCCTCCAACAAGATGTCTGCCATGCACATTCCAAATCATACATGATTCTTTCAAAATTTTCTGCTTGATAAAACCATTTGGACAAGCATATGTCTACATTTAAATTCTTTATATTTCAACATCCCTAGGGATTACCTCCATTATTTACCATCTCATGAAAGAAGAAAACAAGAATTTGTTAGATGCCTGCAATGTGCTGGACTCTGTGCTAATGACTTTATAAATATTACCTCATTTGATCCTTACAGCATTACGGGAAAGTAAGTGCTACTTTATCCGCATTTTACAATTAAGGAAAATGAGGAAAAAGGAGGTTAAGTGTCTTCTCCAGGGTCATACAGCTAGTAACTGAATCTAGATTTGAACCTAGGGTTTGGGACATCAGACCCAGTACCACCTACCTACCTCTAAAGCAGATATGACTTCTGAGGGCAGCTTACATTCCTTAGCTCCTTACTTACCTTTGCTCCCTCCTGTTCTTCCTTTCTAGTTACTTGGGGAATCATACCCTTACCTGTGGTTGCTCTGCCCAAAGGAATATACATTTTGATCACTGACACCTCACAACATATCTTGGGAAATTTATCTTGGGAATATTTCCAAGTTGTTTTCATTTTACTCTCATTTGTTCTATATTACAGTTGAAATAGGTGATTTCATATTCCCATATATAACATTCCATCTCCATCCTCTTGATTTTTTATAGGTTGCTCCACACACATGGAATGCTCTCCTTTCTCTCTTCTGTCTCTTACAATTTTTAGTGCCCTTCAAGATTCAGTTGAAGTATCAATTCTCAAATCTTGCTGATTTCTCCTTTTGTTCCATCCTTCAAAATGATTTTGTATTTATTTTATTTACTTATTTGTATGTAAGTATGCATACTACTAGGAAAGAATGGATTTGCATTTTCCCCTAATAGAATGGAATTTACTTGAGGGCTTTTTTTTTTTTTTAAATTCTCTGGGACAGTGAATGGTGCATAGAAGCTAGCACTTTTCCTGGCCAATGTCCTTTCATTGTTCGTTTTGGGATATACTTAAAGGCCTTCATTATCCTTTCTTCTTGACCATTTGACTGAGGATAATAAAATACAATGAAAGAGAGTACATACAATGTGCTTGTCTACAGATTTCTTAAATTCAACTGTATTAAATGATGACCCCCATTTCAGAAAGAAATCACCTAGCATTGAAAATCACTGGTTCAGATCTGTGATTGCTATGGAGAGTTTTATGTAGGAATGTTTTCAATATCAGAATCAGTTCTGGTCCACCAAACATGACTTCTAGTCAATGGTTTTGTACAAGCATTTCCCATAAGGTGACTGATATCAAACTCTGTAAGGTGCCTCAACACACTGGGTCTAATCAATTACTTGTCAAAGGTCAAATTTCATTGTTTCCCAGTAGTACTGGAAATTGTACTTACTCTTTTTGTAGCTGTCCAACTTTGATGAGATCCCATGCTTTCTTTCCAAGAATCAAATCATTATGTCAGTTGTCAGTAATGAATAAAGGAAAGTATTTGATAGTCCTTTGTTGCTATAAAAACTACTAGGAGGAAAACATGCATCCTTAAATTCAAAATTATAAAAACACTAAGTGAACAAAATACAAAAACATTTTAAAGGTATATGTGTGTATATAGACACACATGTACACTATATATGCATATATATACATATATGCACACATATATAAGTATATATACACCTACATATATTGCACTAACATTGAAAAACAGAGTATATTCAGAATATTCCTCTACAACTCCTCTACTAATGACAATAAATGCTCTTTATTTGTAATATTCTCTTTGGGAGAGTTACAGGAGCTCAGGCGTAGTCTCAGGATTATCTGAGGAACTGACTGCTGAGACTAGGTACCATTGAGTTCCATTATACCTTCCGCTGGAAAATTAACTTTAGTAGATTAGACTGGGGTGTAGTAGGAATGTGACAAGGAGAAAAAGGAGGGGGAGAATGGAGAGTAGGACTTGAATGTGGTATTTTCATACTAGGCAGAATGGTCCATCACTTTAGAAATGGAGATAAAGAGAAAGACACCATGACAATTGTAACAGGCCATGTCGTGAGTGTTATTCTCCAGCTTATTTCCTGAGATGAATTTAACAGGTAGACCACACCTGGTTTGGGCATAAAGTAAGCCCAGGGTAAAATCAGGCGTACATATCATGCCCTCAAAGAAGTAAGAAGCATGGATAGAGCAAAGTGGCCATTGTCATAAAAGTGGTCAGGGCAGATATCAAAGTCAAGGACTGATGGGACTCAGCCAAGCTGTTCAGCACTTAGCTTAATTTTGGTTCTGAGCTCCTAAGGTATTTCTTTGTACCCAAGTTTTGGCTTGCTGTAGACAGAGGCAGATTTGATGCTGCTTCTTCAAAGAAGGATTAAGGGAGTCTTCAGAGGAGTAATAGAGAATTCTCTATTTTATTTCATGTACTTGAATGTGTTCAATATATTCTGATTAAAGAACCTGGTATAACTTATGACTTGAAAAATGTAATGCAGCAACTCAGTTGAAATATAAAGAGGAGATAGAATTTTCATGAATGACTATGACAATAAAAGCTCTGATTAGATAAATCCATATGGCCCTTAGACTAGTAGGTAGAACAAGTGGAGAAAGGTATCCAGCTCTCTCAAAGCCAAAGAGTTCATCTTAGAATTCTCTTTGGTTTGATCTAAGTGAATAATCTCTATCGATACAGTAGAACATTGTTGGGTGGGGGGGTGGGTCTAGGAGCAGAGGAAGGGAGAAAGAGGTTTATCAAGTATTCAAGAATGTGCTAGGCCCTGGGCTAAGTGCTGGAGATTCAAATATAAACAAGGAAGAGGATTTCTACCTTTAGGGAGTTGATATTCTAATGGTGAAAGATGACATATAAAAGAGAGCTAGAAAACAGGAGTGAGGAAGTTATTAGATTAGGAGAACAGTGGCTGACAAGGAGAAGTCCAGACAAGTAGAATTGCGAAAGAAGTACAGTAGCTCTGAGGCCCCTCAGTGGTAATGGAAATAGGGTTACTAACTCTTGATCTTTACTACTGAACAGAATGAGACAAGCGGTCACATTTTCCCTATTCAAATAAATATCATCGGCCCTTTTTCGTTTTCTCGATTCAGTTTATCCATTGTGATTCTGATGGGGTTCAGACTCTGGGAGCCTCCTTGAGCTCCCCTTGAATCTCCCCATTGAACCTGGCTTTTCATACTCAAATTGAATTCTCCTTGAATTTCCCCACATAACCTGGTTTCTTATAATCAACTCTGAGACCACGATCTGTTATCTCTTGATTTCCCCACATGCTTCCCACCCAGTCTCTCTATTGTCTGATATCTCCTGATTGCCTCCAGCTGTTTCCAACCCTCCTGAATTCCCTCCTTGGACTTCTCCTCAGGACCCTCCCTGAACCCCTCCTCCCATCACCCTGGACTACTAGACCATCCCCATATCCCTCCTATAATCTTTTCTGGATTTAGTACCATCTCGCCTCCATGAAGGTGCTCAGATGCAATTCAGCTCAGATTCTGTCTAGTTGAGTTTCTATCTGGCCCACTTGTGAATACAAGCATTACTAATGCTTAGGCTCCTTAAGAGCCAACTCAAGATAGCAAATCTTTAATAAACTGTTTTCTTTGGCTTTAAGAGGGCTTGAGTTGAATTCATTCGAGCATGACCCAGACTGTCAGTATTTTGGGGTCCCCAGCACTCCTTAGCCTCATCAATTCCAGGGACATGATTGTTGGGGAAAAGGGATATAGCAAGATGAGGAACTGAGAAGAGTTTCCTTATCTCTCTTTAGCAAGCACCTAGGGAATTTATTAATTGAAGTCCTGGGAAATAGTCTGTAGGGAACAGGGTTATGATAGGAATTTTCTCACTATAATGTAGATGGGAGCTAAACCAAGAGTCAAATCTGGCAGCAATGGAGAAAGCTCAGTTTAAAAAACTGCCAGGATGCCTATTGACCTTCTGTAGCTTGCTGCTTGGGTTCAGTGGCTGGAAGCATACCCCTATGACCATAGATTTCGAACTGGAAGGATCTCTACAGGTAAACTAGTCAAAACCTCTCATTTCACAGATGAGGAGACTGTGGCCCAAAATAGGTAACTAGTAACATGTACGAGGTCACATGGATTATAAGTATCAGATTTGAATCTAGACTCTATTATTCCAAATCCAGAACTATTTCCACTCGGTTAGGGTAAAGATGACTGAGGATCCCAAGAAAGGAAGGGGAATGACTTACAGTGAGTAGAATACCAAAACAAACATATGCTACCATGGCTAGGCCTAGGTCAGGCCTGTAAAGGACTGAAATTCATAGATAGCTCTATATTAAATAATTGAAAATAATATTAATTGCTAAAAATAAAAGATTTTTTTGACCCCCATCAGCCCCCACCCTTGCCTTCACCACGACAGCAATATTAGATCAAAAAGATGCCTAGCAGGGATTCGGACACTTTGATAGACCTCTAAAGCACCATATCCCACTAGGGCATGCTCTTATGCCCCTAGTCCTCCAGACCAACCTAAGGGAAACCATTCAACTCTATGTAAAAATTTATATTTCTATCACAATGTGAACTTCAAAGTAAGGGATTGTACCTGATACCTGAACTGGAAAACACTTACTGATTTGATTTTTAGGGGGCTGACTCAATTCACAGATAGTTACAGTTTCTTTAATGCTAAGATAGTGTGTAGTTCTGTGCTATGTTAAAGGAGGTGGTAGTGATATACTAATAAGATAATCCATATACAACATGTGCCAACAACTTCAAGACAAGTTGGGTATCTGAGAACATGATATTCCATAAGGTTCTGGGGAGAGAGACTTGGCAGTTAGGGAGGCTACAATTTGGTTGAACTAAGTTATTCAGATATAACTTCATTTCTGGCTGTAGGTTCAAAACTGAAAGGTAACTTCCAAATATAGCCTTTGAGAAGTTTCAGGGTATTAATCCAACTCTCCCAAGTCAGTAATGGGAAGAAAACTTAGCAAGTGCCTTAGTGTGAGCTTTTCTATGGCTGGGGTATAACAGGTAGATTGATCTCACATGGCTGTAGGTCCTATTAAAACAAGTTCCAGAGCAAGTAGGTAATTGAACTCAGTTCAACCAATCACTGACTGAATAATTATGGATCAACATGTAACATAATTTGCATTACATAAATATTTTTAGCAACATAATGAGACAAGAAAGCTGCTACTCATTGAAGATGATCTAAATATATTTACCAGAACAATAAATTAAAATCAGAAATCAGGGAAGCCATACAAATGAGTTTAGGCAATAGGATGCACAAGTCAGAAGGACCTTGTGTCACACAAGTGAAATCTTAGTTCAAGAGGGAAGATAATTAACTCAGTTGAATAGTCTGCTTGTACTATATGGATGGAGGTACTAAGACTCAAGAGGCATGCTGTGGTACTGTCCCTTCCCCCGTTAGCCTAGAACACCAGGAATCTCCTGTGATCTAATCTCTCTCTCTCTCTCTCTCTCTCTCTCTCTCTCTCTCTCTCTCTCTCTCTCTCTCTCAGGCACACATACACACACATTCTCTCTTTATTTTTTTTTCCCTTTGCCTGTTTCATATAAGTCTCTCATCTCACTAGGAATCACTTCACTTCCTCTATGGATCCTGTTATCACAGGGTTGATCTTGAGGGGACCACCAGGCTAGCCTAAAGATGGTACTATCCAAATACGAATGTGCACATTTTGAAAATTTAAAAAAGAGAGGGCCAGTCACTTGGTAAAAGAACTGAGTACAAGAGTGGGAATGCAGAGACAGGGAACTCCTTAGCTATTCCTTATAGGTCTGATAGAATGCCATGTCTCTCTGAGCTGGAGATACAGGTCCACAAACTCCCCAGGAATTGATCCTGTAGCCCAGAGGCAGACTAGAGGATAAACCAGGGGAAAAGAAATTCAGGAGACTTTTGTGGCCACTAAGATCATGAAATAGCTGACCATTTTCTTGGTGAATATATTGGGAGAGTTTCTCAGACTCCTTAAAATTTTTCCCAAGATGCTACCACACTCATCTTAGATAACACAACTATTTGTATACGAGGGAAGAAATGATTCAACTTACTTCTTTTTTGTTTTTTAGATGACTTGTATCCCTGACAGCACATGTGTTTTTTATTGGACTTATCAATCTTGTAAGCTAGAGGGAATAACAATATTTATACATGCTTACTATATACCAGACACTGTTCTAAGCACTTTACATGATTCAACTCATTTGATCCTCATAACAACCCTGGGAGCATACTATTATTATTATTTTTCTCATTTTAAAACTGAGGGAAACAGATTTTGAGCTAGTATTTGAGGTTGGATTTGAATCTGGACCTCCTGACACCAAGTCTAGTGCTGCTTCACTGTGCTACTTAATATTCTAAAATAGAATATTATGCTGTTGGAATCTTAGACTATGACATGCATAATTGATTACACAAAATATTTGCATAGACTCTACTAAAAATAGCCAAGAGCTCCAGAGTCAGAATGCTTAGGAATTCTGTGAGACTCTCTCTCTCTCCCCTCTTTCTTTCTCTCTCTCTTTCTCTCTCCCTCTCTCTCTCTCTCTCTCTCTCTCGTACTTTCACTGATATGACAAATTCCCAATTAGAAAACTCCCTCTAAAAATGCAGATAAATTTCTCTTCAACTTTATGTGATAAAGAGGTGTTTGGCATATCGAGACACTAAGGGTTTTGAGTGGGGTCATCCCCACATTATGTTTCCAGTGCTGGACTTGAACTCAAGTCTTCTTAACTCAAAGAATTCTCTCCCTCCCATCCTTCTTTCCTTCTTTCCTTCCTTCCTCCCTTCTGATATTATTAGTGTAATGCAGATTAGCAGCTGCTCTCCATCTGTGCCAAAGGCAAGACTTGAATCTGCCTCCCTGGATCTGTCTCTGCCTCCATGCCTCTCTTTCTTGTTCTCTCTCTTCCCATCTAGCGACAGGGACTTGAAGAAGTCACTTTTCTTTTTAACCTTTGGTTTTCTAATCTGTCCAAAGAAGGGACTGGCCCATGTGAGCTCTAAAATACGTTGCTGCTGTTGTGACTATGATTCTGTGATTATGTCTTGTTTTCCTGAACATTAAGAGTAACTTTCCTTAAGGAATTACCACAACTTACTAAAAAACATTATTAAATTGATGAAAATATAAATATCTTAATGTGAAATCAAGTTAATTTTGGTTTCGTTAAGGATCTCATTATTCATAGTTTAACACAGTCATGAATAATATATTGTGAAATACTCTTCCCAGATGTTGCAAGTATGTTCAGTTTCAGGTAAATTACTTGAACATAATTTACTGAAGTATTATTGTGCCAGAAAGTATTACTCCTTCTCTCCCCCAATCTTATTCTCAATTATAGGAAAAGCTTGAAATAGTCTTTTGAACCTCTCAGGTAGTCAGCCATATGGCTTTGTGGTTTACATAGATGCCCCTGAACTAAGAGGTTATGATTCTAATCTCTAGGTAAAATTTACTTTCAACCCTGTCATAAGTTGAAAATGATTAGAATTTGATGGGCTTACTACCTGTCAACAGGGCCAGACAAAATTATGGCTGCCTCATTTGGTAGCAGCACAGAAAAATATTCTGTGTACTTCCAGTGTCAAAAGAAATCTGGAGAAGGACAGATCAATCACATACTGAGTTAGAATATCAAATTTCATGGGAAAGAAAATTCAGGTAACCATGTAAGATTTTCTAAATTTGAATTTTATTTATTGTGAATGCCTATTTAAAGAACATGCCTGAATTTATTCAGTGTGTCCAATAGCTTCCCCATAGTGTTCTAAGTTCATCTGTGATCACATAACTAAAACGCCCATGGCTAAATAAAATGATTATAGATGTAAATAAATTATAATATAACTATCTAATTTATGATCATTGGAATTTTAAAGGGGAGGCATGTTTAATAAAACTTTCATAAATTGTTTAGTCCAGCAAAGGTTTTCTCTATGTAAATCTGCGTCTACAGGTCTAATTCTTTTATAATATGTATGCATTTGAATTTAATTATACATTTTTTTTCCTTTTTACTACCTGTGTTATAGTCTGATTAAGGTTGTTTAGAAAAGCTATAATTACCTATTAAATGCCAATGGTTTTAGTTTATTACTTGAGTAGTGAGGTTAATTAAAGAAAGGTGTTTCCCCCATTTTTTTTTTCCTTTTATTTTCAACAATGTCAAAGTCGCAGTCTGAAGTAGGGCACACAATTATATTGAGAAAGATTCAAGCCCAAAATGGGTTGTAAATCAACTTCCTGTAATGTGAATATTTTATAGCAGGCATTTGCAAACTAAAAAGCCTGACATTTATACAGTAATACATGCATAATTTCTCTCTTATATGTCACATCCTTGAGATGAAAGTAATTTTAAAACACAAGGTCAGAGAAATGGCTGTCAATGTCACTAAAAATATAATGAGAGGTTACGAACAATCACTAAGAAACCATTTAAATTTTTTCTATTCTGCAAAACATTAAATATCTAATGTTCATCTTCACACAGGACTGAAGAAGGAAGGGAGGGAAAAAATCCCTGCCGTAATATGGAGATAAATTCAAGGTAGATAAATTGTTTCATTGATTTAATGACTGCTATTGTTCCCTGGCCAAAGAAACAGTTGGAACTATTCTTGCGGGACTGTAATATCTCCTCTATCTGATAAATGGTATGACCAGGACAACCTCAGTCTCAGCAGGAAAGACATTGAACAAATTGTCAGCATGATTTACATACAAGTTGTCAACAGCATCTGGGTTGCTGTGTGGAAGAATGATGGGTAACAGATGTTCTGGGAAATGCTACCATCTGCCCTATCCGAATATACATCCCCTGTGAAACAATATGTTTGAATGGTTACAACAGAGGTAACTCTTCTTTGAAGACCATAACCTTCCTCAATTTTTCAATATTACTTCTAATCATTAAAAAAAATCTTCTCAGTATAATGCAGTGAGGTCACAATTTATTGGTCTAGACTAAAGTGAATCATTTATAATTGCTGGTTTAATAAAGGTCAACCCCTGGGCCCTCGGTCCTGTTTGTGTATCAACAGAGAGGAAAACAGAATAGGTGAGTCCATACCTGTGGATGTACCGAAACATTCCTATGTGAAAGTCAACTTCATCTGAAATGGTGTCTTTTCAGCGTTGTCACAACCACATTTTCATGTTTTCTGGAAAGTACCTTAGTACTTTTGACAATGTTATACAAAACAATAAGAAAAGCCAAGATTTTTTTTAAGGTAAAGGGGGTTAAGTGATTTCCCCAGGTTGGCTTACACATTTTTAACAATATTTTTTAAAATAGTGAAATTTTTCCCACAAGAAATAATGTTGGCACATATATGTTTGATATGATTTCTGTCTATAAACAAATAAAACTGATACACATATGATTATTATTTATACTATTGTAAAATTATTTAAAAAGTTATATATGGCACAGTTAGCTAGACCTAAGGTAGCAATTAGCAATCTCTTATCCTTTTAGGTACTCAAGACACAGTAGTCAATGAATATAGCAATCTACTGTTTTATAAACCCAAGGACCCTAGTTTCTGAGATAAGAACTCACTGTTTGACAAAAATTGCTAGGAAAACTGGATAACAGGGTGGTAGAAACTGGGCATAGGCCAATGCCTGACACCATATACAAGAATAAAGTCCAAATGGATACATGATCTAGGTATAAAGATTGATATTATAAACAAAATAGTGGAGCAAAGAATAGTGTATTTATCAGATTTGTGGAGAAGGGAAGAATTTTTGACTAAACAAGAGACAGAAAATATTATGAAGTGCAACACAGATAATTTTGATTACATTAAATTGAAAAGTTTTGCACAAACAAAACCAATGCAACCAAGATTAGGAGGAAAGCAGACAACTGAGAATGAATTTTTACAATAGTGTCTGTGACAAAGGCCTCATTTCTAAAATATGTAGAGATTTGGGTCAAAAGCACATGAATACAAGTAATTCCCCAGTTAATAAATGGTCAAAGGATATGAACGGTCTTTTCAGAGGAAGAAATTAAAGCTATCTATAGTCATATGAAAAAAATGCACTAAATTAATAATGATTAGAGGGATGCAAATCACACAACTCTGAGATACCACATCACACCTATCAGGTTGGTTAATATGACAAAACAGGAAGATAATAAATGTTGGAGAAGACATGGGAGAGTTGGAACACTAATTCATGGTTGGTGGAGCTGTGAGCTGATCCAACTGTTCTGGAGAGCAATATGAAACCATGCCCAAAGAGCTACAAAAATGCACATACCCTTTGACACAGCAATATCACTTCTAGGACTGTATCACCAAGAGATCATAGAAATGGGAAAGGGTCCCATATGCACAAAATATTTATAGCAGCTCTCTTCTGGCCAAAAACTGGAAATCAAGGGGATGCCCATCAATTGGTGAATGGTTGAACAATTTGTGGTACATGAATGTAATGGAATATTATTGTGCTATAAGAAATGATAAACAGGAAGACTTCAGTGAGGCCTGGAAAGACTTACATGAACTGATGTTGAGTGAAAGGAGCAGAACCAGGTGAACTTTGTACACGGCAACAATCACACTGCGCGAGGAACTTTTCTGGTAGACCTAGTCTGTCATAGTAATGGAAGGATCTAAAAAATTCACCCTGGACTTTTGAGGCAAAACAGTAGTCCACATCCAGAGAAGGAATTATGGAATTGGATTGCAGAATGAAGCAGACCATTTTCTTCTGTGTTACATTTTGGTTTGTTTTATGGTTCCTCCTATTCATTTTAATTTTCCTATTCAACAGGACTATGGTGAAATTGTATGTAATGGGAATGCATGTGTAGAACCTACATAAGATTGCAAGCCATCTTGGAGAGGGAGGGGGTAATGAGAGGAAAGAAGGTGAAAAAATCTTAGATATATGGAAGTGATTATAGAATACTGAAAACAAATGAAATAATTAGAAAAAAAAAAGAACTTTAGTTCCCTTACCTTAAAAATGAAAGAATTAGAATAAATAGCCTTTAAGGTTTCTTTCAGGTCTAATATTCTATGACCAAAATCTATATAAATTCTAGGAAGAGCATTTGTAAAACACATTACTTATCATTATTAGTTGTACTTCTATTATGAATTCTAATGATTTATTTAATTAGGCTTTCTAGCATGATAAAATGATTACTTGCAAGTGCTTAGTGAAATTGATTCTCTGAAATTGATGCAAGATGTTCTTTTCTTTTTAACTTAAGTATGTATTGTGAAACGCAAATACAATTTCATTTCCTAAAGGAATAGCTAAGAAAAAAAAATTTAAAAATTTGTGGTGATTGAATCCAGTGGAAAAGGTAAAGTTTTTCTATAGAGAGTCTAAGTGGATAAGCTCAGAACTGACATCTGTGAAACAAACAGAAACATAATGCACATTACCTAAAATGCACAGCAGGAACAACAGCCCATGTTTATGTAGCTCTTCTTGGTTTACAAAATGCTTTTCTTGTGATAACACTGTAAGGTGGACAATGTAGGTAATAACTAGTCACAGTTTTACATATGAGAACAATATCTGGCTATGGATACTGACATATATTTGATATATACCTTAGTCAGCAACTTAGACATACTTGATGGTATACTTGTTGTAAACCTTAGTTAGCAACTTAGACAAGATAACAGAATGCAGGGCTCAGAACCTGGGATGTAGTGCATAGAGACCTGGACCTGAAGTCAAGAAGTTCTGAGTTAGAATACTTTTGCAGACACTTAATGAATATGTGACCCTGGGCAAGTCATTTAACTTCTGCCTGCTTCAGTTTAATCATCTTTAAAACTGGGGTAATATTAGCACCTACCTCCCAAGGTTATTGTAAGGATAAAATTACTTAACATTTGGAAAGCTCTCGGAAAACATAATACTAAAATGACAGTTATTATGATCATTTATCAGTGTTTCTCATCCAACTCCTTCCCTGATATTTTTGTTTATCTTGTCAGTAAAGAGACAGCATAGAGGGTACTGAAAATTCAATCCACTTTCTTTTCCCCAGATAAGTTCTGGCACATAACTTGCAATGTTTATGTAGAACAAGGTTTAGCTCTGCTCTTCTACATCCTGGCCCTTTTGTTCCAGATCAGACTGCTTCTTATTCCCAGAACTAGATAACATGGTCTAGAAAATGGTATTGTCTAGCAACTCCTTTACTCTGTGTAATTATGAAGCTGAGTACAGGATCCCACGGTAAGGACTCATTTAAAGCAGTACTATGTTGGCAGTACTAGTCATCTGTATTCTACGTGGTGTGGAGGTCATTTATGGACATGATCTCAACAGAAAGTGACCTTCCTTCACATTACATCTTCAACCCTAAGATAATACCTTAAGCTTAGAGGAATATTTCTATCGCTGAGAAAGATAAAACTCACTGGAGAGAGGAGAACTTTTTTTCTTTTTTACTGACTATATAATCATTTTTGAGTCCATTATATTTGGAATTTTCTATTGGGTAGAATAAAATCTTTTCTGTGTATGATATATTGCTAGCCTGAGTGTTTGAATGACCTTTTTACCTTTTCTAAAGAAACCCAGATGTGAGCTGTACTTTGATATTCTAAGAAGATAAGCTGAAAGATAGAAAACAAATGAAATCATTGTGTTCCCAGGGGGATATCATTGACATGGGGAAGAGCAAGGGACTTGTGAGACACTGCAATCCAGTCCATATAAGCACAGAGTTGGGGATCTGGACCACTGGCTGTAGTGAATCGAGTACTATATCAAAATAATTAAATAAAATAGCCAAGTCACTTTAAGTTCACTGAAGGTTATTACAAATCTTGAGCTGCTGTGCTCAACTTTGCTTCAAAGAAGATCTTTAAAAATACTGTCAAGAGAAAACATTAGAATGATTTCTCTTCATAGGATGCATTTAAAAAAGCTAATCACCACTACTCCACCCCCACCTCCCCAAACCTCTTTTTCCCTAAGGCTATAAATTTCATTTCTCAGTATAAATAGCCCAACATAAACTGAATATACTATGAGTAGGGAAATGCAAAACATTTCCACCTAGAAGCTAGTTTAAGTGCAAAATAGTTTAGAAAGAATTTTAATAGACTTTCAGTAATTTGTGAAAATAATAACTGGCATATATATAGAGCTTTAAGTTTTGCAAAACATATGTATGCGTATGCACATATAATTATACCTCTGTATTTTACTAGATAGAGATAAAGAGTAACAGAGAGTGAGAGCATATTATGAGTACTATTATCATCTCCGCTATTATGGAAGAAAATCTGAATTTGAAGCTCTGTACTCAGAGAATTTTAATGATTGACTCAAATTAACACTAAAATTAATTGACTAAAATTGACTAAAATTTTCAGAGGAAAGATTTAAGATCCAGTTTTTTTTGTTTTTTTTTTTTATTTTGTCTACTTTAGGGGAAGCTAGCTAACTAGCATAGTGGATAGATAGATTGCTGAACCTTGAACCAAAACTTCAGTTGAAATCTGGCCTTAGATACCACCTGTATGACTTTGGATAAGTCACTTAACCTTTCTGTTTACCTTATTTTCCTAATCTGTAAAATGGGGATAATAATAATTCCTACCTCTCATAGTAGTGCTGAAAACAAATGAGTAGTGCTGATAACAAATGAAAACAAATGAGAACCTTAAAGCATTATATGAATCATATTATTATTATTGCTTACACTTAAACGCTAATGACAGTTAAATTCCATTCAAATAAATCCAACAAACATTAATAAAGGCAGAACCAAGTATAAAGTGATGCATATGAGAAGACTTTTTTTTTAAGTGGTGCTGTCCCTGAAGAATGCACAGGGCATTTGAGGAAGTAGCATATAGTAGGGGCAAAGGAGATATTTAGAATATTCTAAGAATGCTTGAAGAAGAAAACATTTACAAAGTTTGTGTACTTATAACAGTGAAGAAACATACCCTACCCCCGCCCCAAGTTACATTAACTTTCCTATTGAGAAACAAGCAAAAATAACAGTGATTTATTATATAGAAACTACTTTGGACCTAATTTATCACCTCTAAAATGAAAGGTTAAAGCTAGATAATCTCCAATATGCTTTCTACTTCTAAATCACAGGATCCTAAGTCCTATCTCCTCTTTCAAGCTTTTTCTCCTTCAGACCTCTCCCTGGAGCACTTTATGTATGTCTGAAGCACTTTATTATCTTCATTCCTTTTTAGGCAAGTAGCCAGTTTTCTCTTCTATAATTAAATATCTTGTGATATATCCATCCTAATTCCTCATCTAGATTCAAACCCATTTGGAAGGAAGGCTATTTACAGCATTCTGGGGCACCTGCATTATTTTAGAGTGCCCTATGCACAGCAATTCCTAAATCTGTGTACTACCAAAGTATAAAATGAGGTCCCATGAAATTGGAAATTCTAATCTTTGAGAAAATATTGCAGAAATTAAGGGAAAGACATGGTAGAGACAGTTGCTTTTTATACAGCTGTAGCCCTCTGCCATTTGATGGAGACCAGGGTTGTTAACACCTTAAATAACTTTCCTTTTCAGAACATCAACTCAGCTGGGAATTCAACTTGCTTTGATTATTTGGCATATTATTAGAGTGTTGTGGCAACACTCAAAGTAAGTGAGCTGAATCTCTAAAATTAAAATAGTGCATGACAGGTTAAGTTGGAATCTTATCTGAATTTGGATGGAGCAGCTAGGCATCCTTGGAAATGGTTTTCTTATGAAGAGAATGCAGAAAAACACTCAAGTGTTACTGTTTAAAAATGGAAGGGATCATTTAGAAATATGATCCTAATTAGGTTTTTAAAATGTTATATCCAATATGAACTGTCTACTTTTAATGCTGTAAATTTAATGTTTGGAATCACAACATATATTAAAAGGTAAAATTCTCAAACTCATGCCATAAACATGTGGAATTTTTTGAGTGATTCCTTTTTTCTTCGTTTAGTTGGAATGTGCATTTAATATATGATTATTTCATCCAGTGAAGAACTCTTTAGATGAATAATTTAAAATAAAAACTAATTTTAAAGGTTTTTACTTTAATTTTCATTTCTTTTGCTATCTATTCCTGAAAATATTTTCCTATTTTCATTTTTTTTTTGTTTCAGCCTCATGAATTCTTAGCATGTACTATTATTTCTCAGACAAGGGAAAAAAATAACCAATAACATATTATTAGAAATCCCCTTCCAAGAACAGAAACAAGACTAGGATGCTATCAAGCACTAACTGGACGTAGATCTATATACTTAGTGAACGTGAAGATAAAAGAAAAATACAACAAAATACTGCCTTCATGAAATTTACAGATTAGGAAGTGCATAAGATTTTGAAACAGGTCAATTCATCACAAAAAATTGGTTAAATAGTTACTATATGTTAGATTACAGAGAGGGGGGAAGAAGGGAGAGAGAGAGAGAGAGAGAGAGAGAGAGAGAGAGAGAGAGAGAGAGAGAGAGAGAGAGAGACGAAACATTTCCTGTTCTCAAGTGCCGACATTCGTGGGAAGAAAACAAACACATATACAAGTAGATACAGAGCATATTAAAAAAAAAATACAAGATAATTTGGTAAAGTAGGCTACTACAGTTAGAGGAGGTGGTCCCAATTAAGAAAGTGCTGCTTCATGTTGAAAGTGATGCTTAAGCTGATTTTATAGGAAGTAAGGGATTGGATGAAATGGAGGTGAAGAGGGAGTTTATTTTGGGTATGAACCATGACTAGCTCAATGAAAATATATTGGATGTGGGTATAAGGAATGAAATGGAGGAAAATTAAAACTTAAGACTTCATGAATGATAGTAATGGTTAATGAGGCTGAAAACATAGGTCATGTCAAAACTTTAAAACTCATATATTTGATCCTAGAGGCAACAAGGAATTATTGGGGATTAGTTAAATTAAATAGGGAAGTGATGCAGTCTGGACTATATTTAAAGAAAATCATTTTGGCCACTATGGAAGAAAGATTGAAATGGTGAGAGACTTGGGCAGGAAAATTAGTTGGAAGTCCATTGGAATATTCTAGGCACAAAGTAATGATGGGTTGAACAGAATTGGTAGCTGCACAGCTTGCTATAAAGGAGATGGATGAAGGTAGTTGTTTGGAGGTAGAAATAAAGAAAAAAATAATTTATTGGATAGATAGGATGAGGAGTTGAGGAAATGCTAAGGGTTTGAAGTAGGGTGAAGATAAGTATGATGTTATCTTTAACAGAAGAGAGGATGTTCAGAAGAGGCATGGGCTTGGGAAAAAAGATAATGAGTTCTGTTTTAGGCTTCTTGAATTTACATATCTGTGGGATTTCCAAATTTAAATGCACAGTAGGAAGCTGATGATGCAGGATGAGAACATAGGATAGAGACTGAGAAAAATGAAAGCCAAAGTCAGAGGTTTGTGTTGCACTCAGGATTAGGGAGTACAATCCTGAGGATGAGCCAGCAAAGGATATTAGAGAGCAGTTGAGCAAGTAGGACAACGAGGAGAGAGAAAACTCACAAAAACCTAAAAAGGAGAGAGTTTATGATAAACTGAGATTGTATTTGGAAAGCACTTTGCAAACTTTAAAAGCACTATATAAATCCTACTTATTATTATTTAAGAAGAAAATCAGTCAACCTTTTACAATATTGATCAGAATCAAAGATGGATGTTGATTAGGAATAGACAATTAGAATTTGCAATTAAGAAATAATTGTTAACTTTGGAGAGATATATTACAGTAGAGTGATCAGGATAGAGGCCAGATTATGAACACTTGAGAATCCAGTGAAAGGAAGTGCATAAAAGGGGAATTGACAGCATTTTTTTTAATGACTTTTTTTCTTTTAATAATGAGAGAATTATAGTATAATAGTTAACAGAAATGATAAGAAATTAATTTTGTTGTTATTGTTAAGGATAGGTGAGACAGGTATATTAAAAGGTATTAAGGAAAGAAGACTAGATGATATATATTGAAGAAGAAAAAGAAAGGGAAGAACACAGAGAAAGAGAATTTCCTCCATTTTCTTATACAGGTCTGGTAGGTTGCGAACAAGATTATGACTGCCTCTGTGTGAGGGTGTGAGAGTATGTAATAAGGGAGACTAAAATGCCCTGCTACAGTGAGATGAGACATAAATTAAATGCAGACTCAGTCAATTTAATTGTGATTTCTTTCAGTTCTGTTTAGTAGCACTTGCTGATATGGTCAAACTTGCATTTCAGGAAGATCAGTTTGACAGCTGAGGGGATTATAGAAGGCTGTTAGTAAGAACAGTTCACAAATGGAGTCAGACAAAGGTTGAAGCAGTGAAAAGACCAGTAAGCAAGGGATTTGAAAGCAGAAGAAAAAGTGAAGTTTTACTAGTTAACTACCTAGCAAGATGATAGACAGCTGGATGCATAATTTATTTAAGCATTTCCCATGTGCCAGGCATTTACTAAATACTGGAAATACAAATACAACTAAAATGACCATCTTTATTCCCAAGAATCTCACATTCTAATCAGTCAATCAAGTAGCATTTTTAATGTTTGTGCTGTTTTCTAGTCTCCCAGCTGAGTGCTAGAGATATAAAAGAAAGCAAAACAAACAAGCAATGAAAAACTGATGCTTACTTTCAAATAGGTCAGAGGATAAAAGAGGTGACCACATGCAAACTATGTTGTTTGCACGCAAGATCTATACCAGATAAATTAGAGTGAGGAATTAGTCTCTGAGGGAAGTCACTAAGATTAGGGAGGACAGAGAAAATCTTGGAGCAGGTGGGGCTTTACTTGATACTTTCAAGGGATGCTGTTGTTGTTGCGCTTGTCCTTTGTTCTTGAAGAGGATCATGACATCAAGAAAATGACATGATGCATGATTTGCAGTTGAATTTGTTTTGCGTGAGGGAGGGCTGTGCAATGTCACCAACTTCACCTTCTTCTCCTGAGCCATCTTAGTCCAGTGGCCTGATATTCATCAGGACAAGTGGAGGTGGCCCAGGATGCAATGTGAGACCCTGGCCCTTCTAGGCTAAGATCTTATAACAGTATCACTTTGAGTGAGATACACCCATTCAATGAATAGGCTTCTTTAAGTAGTTTCTCAAGTAGTTACTGGCCCCTTTAATTTAAAAAACAAAACAAAACAAAAAAACAGAGAATGGAAGACCTTCAGGGTTCCTGGGTAAAAGAGAAACAGTTAAAATTTAGTATTTACATTCACTCTGTGCTAGATGGGTGTCCAGTCTATGAGTTCCAGAGTGAATTGGTTTTAAGACTTGGTCTTTGAGCAAGAAATCTAGCCAGTAAATCCAAGGGAATGCAGGCAGCTTTTGGCAGAGAGGAGGATGAAGAGGAGCTACTATTCACTCATAGGTTGTATTTGTTGTTGCTTGGTTCTCGAAGAGAACCATGACATCAAGACCATTTCTCAGTCCCTTGTATCATCAAGGACTGCAGCAAATATAGGAGGGCGTGCTGCACAGTTTCTTAGATCTGCTTTTCTAAAAGGAAAGCAACTTCTGAGGGAGCAGGCAGAGGAAATGAGGGAGAGAATTTCAAGGTTTGGGGTATGAACAGTGAAAACGCCCATAGTAAAGAGGCAAGTGTAACCAGGCCCCAGAATACATGGAGGGGAGTAAGATCTGTGAAGACTAGAAGGTTTGCAAGGGAAAAGTTTTGGACAAAAAATAGAGTGTTTTACATTTATTTTTGATGGTGATAAGGAACAACTAAAGTGTTTTTTTGAATAGGGCAGTGATAATGGTTAGACTTGCTTTTTAGGAAGGTCAGTTTGTCAATTGAGGGGAGCATGGATTGAAGTGGCCAGAGTTTTGAGGCACGTTAATGAGGAAAGACAACACATAAAATTGTGGTGTAAAGAAGGTCATGGCAGGGAATATATATCTGATCAAAGCCATTAGGAGGAAATTTCAGGAAGTTGTCCAAATTCAAGACAAAAAATGTTCAATTTTCAAATGAGGTCAAGAGCTCCATCAGAAGAACCATGACTACTGTGGTACAGTGAGTAATTATAGGATTGCAATTATTATTGAATAAATACATTTAAAAATGCAAGCTGAGAGCAAAGATTACACAGGGTGGTCAAGATAGAGAAGGCTTTGTTGAGAAGACAACATTTAAGATGGGCTTCAAAGGATGGGTTAGAATTCAAGGTGTAAGAGGGGAATAGTCACCCAAATTATGGTCAAATAAGTGAACCAGGAGAAGCACAGAAGCATGAAAGCACAACGTCTATCTGGCGAGAGAAAATTGTTGACATTGGTTGAAGCATAGAATATATGCTTCAGCATATATTCTTCAGTAGAACTCTTCAGTAGGGAAGTAATGAGTTCAGTGGATATGGGAGACTCTTGAAGTTTGTAGTCAGACAGACTTGATTTAAAAGTCAGCTTTGGACACTTACTAGCCATGTCATCCTGGTCAAGTCACTTAACCTCTGTTTGTTTTGGCTTCCCTCATCTATAAAATAGGGATAATAATAGCATTTCCCTCCCATTATTGTGGTGAGGGTAAAATGAGATAACATTAGTAAAGTGCTCAGAAAACTATAAAGCAGTATATAAACACAAACTTTTATTACAGGTTAATATTAAATAAGATTGGAAAGTAGTGGGCTCTGAATTTCAGAAAACTTTCAATAACAAAGAAAGGAGTTTGACTTTTACTATGCAAACAACAGGGAATTACTAAACATTTTTGAGCAAAAGAGCATTATGATCAGATTTTTGGGAAATCTTCTTATGTTGCTTTGGAGAATGGTTTAGAGCACATGGTAAGCTGTGACAGGGTTTTACAAATAGTTCCCCTAAAATAAAATAAAAAAATCTCACATATTCCCACCAAAATCTTACGTTAAAAATCCTCAATACAATTCCACACTGAACTTCATTCTAAAAAGAGTACCATAATGATACATAATAGTATCATAAGCCCCACCTGCTCCAAGAATGAGGTTAAGAGGGTAAAATAATCACAGCAGGTTTTAAGTAAGGAATAATAGTTGGGACAAACAGTTACTTCTCTGAGAACAGAATAAGGAGAAGGGCTAAATTCAGAAGAACGAGTAAATGTGGCACAGAAGCAAATCTAGAGTTGTTCAAAGGAAAAACAAATCCGTATCAAAGCTGCATATGTATTCACTCTTACCTCTACTCTCTTTTGTTCTATATAGTTTCATTCTATTACCCCTATCTAGCTTTGCTTTCTTCCTTTCACATTCTTGACCCTATTGTTGACTATATTCAACACTATCTTCTACCCTGAAATCTGTGATCTCCTTTTGTTATCAGTATTTATGCCCTGCCTATCCCACCTCTGTTAATCAGGTCATCAACAATTTTAGCTTCTACCCAGGTGTTGCTGAATGTTCCTAAAGAAAGTCATGAATGCACAAGGACTAGGATCCATCACTAATTTAGTTTATCTAATTTCAATTGAATAGATTTTGCTTTACAGCAAAACTTTTTATTCTATTATCATACCTCTACCACATACTCCATAGCCACTATTCCAAATCTTCTTTCTCCTAAAGCTCCCTATATCATCCTATCAACAGAAGCCTATGACTGTTACATTTTTGAGAAAATAAAGACCATCTATCCTGGACTTACCTACTCCACCATTCTCCACTCTTTTTTCTATTCTGAGTAAGAAGTAGCCCTTCTCTTCAACAATGATAAATCCTCTCTTTATATTATTAATCTCATTCTCTCCTAACTCTTCCAGAAGCTCTTTTTTCCCCATATTCAATTTCTTCTTATAGTCTGTGTATTTCCTTGATATTCACAAACAGCTTTAGGCTTCATTTTTCTTAAAAAAAAAAAAAAAAAAAAAAAAAAAAGATCCTTTCACTGGACTCTGCCATCTCCTCAATTTATTCACCTATTTCTTCTCATGAACTCAAGGGAAAGGTTGTTTGTCCTAATCACTTATTCTTTCTTCCACTTACTTTCCAACATCTTTCAGTTTGGCTTCTTAAATTACAACATGGCCACAACCTCTTTTTCTAAGGCTGCCAATGATCTTAACTCATGAATTCAAAGGCATTTAAAGTTCTTCAAATGTCTCACTTATGATTTCAGCCTAACTGTATTTTTCGCACTTAACATTCTAGCCAAAATAGCCTACAAGATTTTCTATTAGCTTAACGTATCATTTTCTTGTCTCCATGCCATGGTAGAGGTTTTTTCTGTTTCTTCTTTTCTTCCTTCTGTAAAGAATTCACATTAAAAAATCTTCAGCTTCCAGTTGGCAAAAATTACAGAATATGGCAATAGGCAGTGCAAGAGCATCGTGGGGGAATAACCATACTAGTATTTTGTTAGTGAAGTGATGAATTAGTAAAATTACTTTGAATATCAATGTCAAATCATGCAGACAGTCAAAAAATGAACATACCCCTTGAGCCAAAGATTTTACTATGAAACATATACCCTAAGTAGCATGTTGCAAATAATAAATACAAGACAAGAAGGAAGTGTGCATGCAAACCAGAATATTTAGTTATTAAAAAAATGCAACTTGTGGAAGAATAAAACTAAAAAAAGAGTAAGTGGTCAGTAAGGTGGACCTTTCACTCAGCGATGAAAGTGATTTTCCTGAAGTGCAGTACCCCTATACTCAACAAACTCCATTGACTCTATCACCTCAAGGACAAAATTGTCTGATGTTCAATGCCCTGCAATACTTAGCCCCTTCCTACCTTTTCAGTCTTTTTACACCTTACTCCTCAACATATACTCTTTATTTCAGTGACATTGGACTCATAGAAGTTATAAAAGCAAAAACAAACAAATACACATAAAAAGCTTCCATCTCTCGATTCCAGACATTTTCACTTTCAGTCCTCCATGTCTATAATGTTTTCCCTTATCTCCACATCCTGCCTCTCCCAGTTTCCTTCAAGTCTCAGCTAACAACACATTTTCCATGAAGTGTTTTACAATCCTCCTGACAGGACTAGACAAAATATTACTTATTGGGAGTAAGAGTGAGAAGTAAATTGTGATACCTCACAAGTCTGGGTGACTGAGAAGAAACAAATTCCCACATTGGCTCTGTCCAAAGATATATGTCTAATAATGCTTAAGTCTATCTCTTCTCTGTTAAAAGGTGGGTAACAACCTTTTTCATTTGTACTCTGGAATCATGTTTGTTTATTACATGGATCATGTTTCTTAGGTATTTCTTTTATATTATAATTCTAAGCTCCAGAAATGTCTTCTTGTTTTAAAAATAGTAACAATTCTTATCACAGCCCCAATGAAACAATTATTTCTATATTTTTTATTAATGCCATAGTTCCTAAAGTAATAGATAAATCTCCATATCCTTACAATATTCTAATGGTATAATTGACATTCCATCTGGCCAGTCATTTGCCTAGTGTGCTCAGGAATCACACATCAGAAACATCTCTGACATGTTAGAGGTGAGAATTTTTTTTTCATAAGAAAAGAAAATAAACTGAAATGTTGAAAGGGTAAATGACTAATTCAAGGTCAAATAGCTAATAACAATTTTTAACTCTTGTTTTTGGAGTTTTTGTCCTTTGCTTTTTCATTCTGTTCCATGTCAGACAGCTGCTCCAAGATGTAGTAGGTGGTATAAAACAAGATAACTAAAAGTTACTAATGTTTGGTCACTGTTTTCTTGCATTCACATTGTATACTTTCTCTAGTTGTTTCCTTTACAATAATGGGTTAGGAAAAATGGGTCAAATCATGATAAGGGGAAAAAAATGATGTCCTAATAGAATGAGTTAGCTATTAAAGTAATTGCTTCCTAAATGGTAGCCTACTGACCTGAACAAGTAGAGATTCTTCTAAATGTGTCCAATTTAAAATAACACATAGCATAATTGCTTAGAATGATACAACTCAACACTGCATCATTATCCTTATTTTCCTTTGTTACAGGGAGTGTAGGCAATAGAGTGCTGGGCTTTAGGGTCAGAAAAGTGCTAGGTTACAATGCTCTCTCTAGGTGTTACTGTGCAACCCAGGGGAAGTCATTTAATTTCTGTCTTTGAGGCAGTAACCTAGCACTTATCTATTTAGTCACAGAGAAGTTGTAATTTGCATTGTATGAAGGAGAACACATACTGGGATTTCCATATGCTGACAAAATCTCAGCTTATTCAATCAACTTGTATTTATTATTTGCAACATGCTGGGCATGGGAGTACAGACAATAATTAAATGTCCCCTGCCCTCAGGGTGCTTATATTCTATTGGACAACATAATGTGAGTGCATATATACACACAAACACACACACACGTACATACACAAAATAACACAAGGCAATTTTAAGAAGAGAGAATTGGATGCCAGGGGAGAACCCATTCACACAAAATGGTAGAGCACAGGAAACAACTCAGCTGAAATCTCCCAACAGTCCCCTAAACGTTTCTAGTTAAATTCTGGAGTGGCAGAGTCAAAAACACTTCTGAGTGAAACATTTCTGCAGTCTAAGATAACTTAAGCAACATGGCAAGGGAAGTTTGTGACCTCAGGAGATTGGCCTGGAGTGCAGTGCATGCAGAACTAATACTACCATAAGGCATGGGAGATGGCTATAACAGCTACAGTCGCAACAGCTTCAGGAGTTCTCAACAAGAAGCTGTAAGGGAGGTGGACAATTTATTAGAAAGGAATTGTGGGGAACCTTCTGCTGGCTCTAGGTACAGGATACTATTGCATTGCCTATATGGGTAGAGACAATCACAAGCAGTTGTGACTTCAGGGAAGCAGGGACCCTGATCAGAGTTTCAGAATGAGAAGAGAACTTGTGTTCCCTCCAAAGTAGAGGAACTGCTATCAGTTCCAAGGCAGAAAAAAAGCACTAGTACTTGCAACTGCCAGAGAATAGGAGTTTTAGTCACACTTCCAGAAGAGCTACTTAAAAGGTATAATTGTCCAAATGAAAAAGAGTTACATAAGTTTGTAATGCTAATGCGAGTTAAAGATCTTCCTTACCCAGGCCAACCAATTAAGGGAAGCTTGATTAGGGGAGATTTTTTTTTTTGTTGGTTCTCAAGAGTTGTTATGCCCTCTGGGTCTGTAAAGTGTGTATGTACATACATATATACACACATACACACATACATATATGTACATATATGTATGTCTATGTATATCTCTCTATATGCATGTAGATATGTAGATATATATGTTGTGATATGAGGTTTTACTTTGGGACTTACTCATTGGAGGTGTTTTTTTGGCCAGAAGAGAACTCTTGGCAGCCCCTAAAGCAGGCCCCCACCTCAACTATGTATGTATTGTTTATAGTTGCATGGTTGGAAGCTCTGTTTGTTGATTTTTATTTCTCTGTGTGTATTTTCCCTGAAGTTCAGAGTGCTGACTTCTTTCCCTGAGCTAAGTGAATGTTATATGTGCTTGATTAAAGTAGATTTTTGACCCCTCAAAAGTTACTTTCCTTTTAAAAAAAGCAGAATTAATAACCTGTACAGTGGACTCTCCTATGTATGTCAGGGTTACAAAGTTCATTGTTACAAAGTTCACTGAGGAAAATAATTAATCAAAAATTAGTTATGCAAGTGGAAGCTAATCATACCATGAGACATCAAGAAATAATCAAAAGAACGAAAAAAATAGAAAAAATGAGCATCTCATAAAAAAAAAAAGCTGACCAGGAAAACAGATTGAGAAGAGATAATTTGAAGGTATTGGACTACTTGAAAGCCAGGATAAAAAAAAAAAAAAAAAAAAAAAAAAACCTAGACATCCCGTTTCAAGAAATTATCAAGGAAAATTGCCCTGATAATCTAGAACTAGAAGATAAAACAGAAATTATAAAGAGCCACTGATCACCTCCTGAAAGACATCCAAAAAAGGAAAACTCCTGGGAATATTATACCCAAAATCCAGAACTTCCAGGTAGAGGAGAAAATATTAGAAGCAGTCAAAAAGAAACAATTCAAATATCATAGAGTCACAGTCATTATTAAGGAAGATTTGATAGCTTCCACATTAAAGGAGTGAAGGGCTTGAAATGTGATATTCCAGAAGGCAAAGAAGTCATGATTGAAATCAAGAAAAACCTACTAAAACTGAGTATCCTTTTTTTTTTTGAGGCGGGAGGCAGGCAGAATGGATATTCAATGAAATAGAGGAATTTCTAGAATTCCTAATGAAAAGACCAGAGCTAAATAGGAAATTTGACTTTTAAATACAAGATTCAAGGGAAGCATAAAAAGGTAAACATAAAAGAGAAATCATAAAGGATTCAATAAAGTTTGAAATCCTAGATAGAAAGTTTATACCTGTAATTCCTAAGAACTTTATCTTTATTAGGGCAGTTAGAAGGAACATATATTATGTGAGTTGACTCTGATGGGACGATCTGAAAAACAAAACATTAAACACAATAGTGCGAGAAACATGATTGCATTTGGAAAAGCAAGAAGGGAGAAGATGGAGAAAATTATTTCACAAAAAAAAAGAGGCATGCAAGAAAGGGCTTTTATAGTGGAGAAGAAAGTGGTGGAGGAAATGGTGAACACTTGAACCTCATAATCATCAGAATTGGTTTAGGGAATAAATAATCTACATATCCAGTTGGATATAGAAGTCAGTGTTCTCTAACAGAAAAGGAGAAGGGGATAAGACAAGCTGTGTAGACAGGACACTGATAGAAGGGATTAAGGAAGGCAGGGGTCAGAGCAAAACAGACTTTGAAGAGGGACAAAGTTAAAGGAGAGAGAAAAGGATAAAAAGGGAAAAATAGGATGGAGGGAATTGCATAGTTAATAATCATAACAATGAATGCAGATGGGATGACTTAATCCATAAAATGAAGTAAACAAGCAAATGGATTAGAAAATAGAATCCAACAATATGTCCTTTACAGAAAACAAAACAAAACAAAAAAACAAAACCAGAGTTAAAAATAAGGAACTGGAACAGAATTTATCATGCTTCAACTGAAGTAAAAAAGGCATGGGTGGTAATCATGATCTAAAACAAAAGTAAAACCAAAAATAGACCTAATTAAAAGAGGTAAGCAGGCTAACACAATTAAATAATATTAATACTAGACATATATGCAGCACTAAGTAGAAAAGCATTCAAATTCTTTTTGTAAATTTATATATTTTATTTTCCCCAGTTACATATTAAAACAATCTTTTAACATTTCTTTTTAAGTTTTGTGTTCCAAATTCTATCCATTCCTCTTCTTCTCTGAGACAGTAAGCAATCAGATATAGATTATACCTGTGCAATATTGTAAAATATTTCCATATAAGTTATAGTGTATGAGAAGACTCAAATAAGAAATGACAGAAATAACATGAAAAATAATACCCTTCAGTCTGTATTCAGAATTTCTTTCTCTGGAGGCAGACAGAATGATTCTTCATTAGTCCTTGGGGATTGTATCATTGTATTGCTGAGAATAGGTAAGTCATTCAAAGTTCTTCATCATAAAATATCGCTCTTACTATTCACAATGCTCTCCTGGTTCTACTCACTTCATTTAGTATCAGCACATGTAAGTCTTTGAAGGTTTTTCTGAAATCATCCTGCTTGTCATTACCTTTTGTGCAATAATATTCAATCACAATTATTTATCACAGCTTGTATAGTCATTCTCCAACTGATGGGTTTCCCTTGACTTTCTAATTGTTTGCCACCACAAAAAATAAGTTCCTTTAAATATTTTTTTCAAATGGGTCTTATCCCCCTTTTTTGATGCTTTTCAGATATGTGTCTAGAAGTGGTATGGCTGGATCAAAAGATATTCACAGTTTTATAGCACTTTGGGCATAGTTCCAAATTGCTTTGCAGAATGGTTGAACCAGGTCACAACTTCGCCAACATTTCCTTAGTGTCCCTGTATTCCCACATTCCCTCCAAAATTGGTTTTTCCTTTTTGTCATATTAGCCAATCTGATGGATCTGAAGTGTTACCTTGGAGTTATTTAATTTTGCATTTCTCTAATCAATTTTGATTTGGAGTATTTTTTTTATATGACTAGATAATTTTGATTTTTTTATGTAAAAACTGTCTTTTCATATCTTTAATTGTTAATTGGGGAATGACATTTTTTAATAATAGGAATAAATTTTGTATTTTGTCAAAGTCTTTTTTTTCTGCATCTATTGCAATATTCATGATTTCTGTTGGTTTTGTTATTGATATGGTAAATTATGCTGATAGTTTTTCTAATATTGAACTAGCCCTGCATTCATGGTATAAATCTCACCTGGTCATATTGTATGATTCTACTAAATATTTAAAGAACAATTAATTCCAATATTGTATAAGTAATTTGGAAAATTAGGAAAAGAAGAATACTATCAAATTCTTTTTGACAAAATATAATGCTAATACTTATACCTGGAAGAATGAGAACAGTGAAAGAAAACTGCAGACCACTTTCCCTAAGGAATATTGATGCAAATTTTTAAGCAAAATACTAGCAAGGAGATTACAGCAATATATCTCAAGGATCAAATGTTATGACCAGGTACGATTTATACCAGGTATGCACGGCTATCTCAATATTAGTAAAATTATCAGCATACCAATAACAAAAACAAAAACAATAAATAATGTTTCTCTTAACAGATGCAGCAAAAAGCTTTTGACAAAATACCAAACTCATTCATTTTAAAAATACTTAAAAATATAAGAACAAATGGAAATTTCCTTAACGTAAGTAGTATTTGTCTAAAATTATCAGCAAGTATTACTTGCAATGGGGAAAAGCTATGTCTTCTTAATAAGATCAGAGGTGATGCAAGGATGCCCATCCTGTCATTATTATTCAATATTGTGTTAGAAATGCTAACAATAGCAAAAAAAAAAAAAGAAAAAGAAAATGAAGGAATTATAATAGTTAATAAGAAAAAAAAAACTATCACACTTTACAAATGATTAGATGATATGCCTACAGAATCCTAGAGAAACAACTAAAAAACAGTAGTTGAAATAGAATCATTAGCAAAGTTGCAAGATATAAAATAACCCCACAGAAAATAAGAAAATCTGTTAGAAAGAGATAGAGTGAGAATTCCTTTAAAATAAATACAGGTAAAATAAAATACTTGGAAGACCATCTACCAGGACAAACCTAGGAACTATATATACACAATTACAAAACAATTTTCACACAAATAAAGACAGATCTAAATTGGAGAAATAGTAAGTATAATAAAATGGCAATTGTTCTTGAATTAATTTACTTATTCAGTTCCATACCCATACAAAAAAAATATACTTCATAGAAATAGAAAAAATTAACAAAATTCATCTGGAAGAGCAGAAGGTCAGGAGTATCAAAGGAATCTATGAGATATATACATTTGAAGGAAGGTCAACTAGCACTAATGGATCTGAAACCGTATTAGAAAGTGATAATCATGAAAAAAGTCTGGTACTGGCTAAGAAATAAAGTGGTGGATCACTAAAATAGATTAGGTACACAATACCTAATAGTAAATGATCAGAGTAATCTAGTGTTTGATAAACCAAAAGATATTATCTTTGAGGTTAAGAATTATTCATTTGACAAAAACTTTTTGGAAAGCAGATTTTCAAAAAACAAGTATAGACCAAAATCTCATACTGTATATCCAAATAAAATCAAAATGGGTACATCTTTATACGTAAAGGGTAATAGTATAGGCAAATTAAGGGAACATGGAAAATTCACCTGTCACATATATGAATAAAAGAAGATATTATAACCAACCTAGAAATAGAGTAGAGGTCAGAGGGGGAGGAGCCAAGATGGCGGAGTAGAAAGACTCACGTATGCTAGCTCTGAACCAACAGCCCATAAATCTCCTGTAAAAAGAACTCCCCACAAATTCTGGAGCAGTGCAAGACATGCAGCAATGGAGCAGTGGAGACTTCCGTTCCAGAGAGCCCTGAAAAACCAACCCCAACGGTCCGTGGCACACCAGATGTGGAGCAGAGCCCCTGCTCTGCCCTGGCCGTGCAGCCCCAGAGGAGCAGATCTGAACAGACATCAGGGATGGAATCTGTGGTGGCCATGAAGGTCCCTCCACCCACAGGTGCACAGGTCAGTAAGAGAGACTTCTGGGCTGGCCAAGGGTGGAGCGGGGTGTCTCCGTGACTTGGGCCCCCTCAGGAGGCAGTGAGCAGCGGCCTGGGACTCCTGGAGCAGGCAGGATCTCCACTCCATTACCCTTACCAAAGGTCTCTGCACAAACCCCCTGAGGGAGCTGAGCCTAGGAAATGGCCCTGCCCCCACCCGCTCCAATACTGAAGGTCTCTGCATAAAGCCCCTGAGGGAACTGAGCCTGGGAGGCGGCCCTGCCCCCGCCCAAGCACCAGAGCTTAAGCTCACATTGAATAGCAGCCGCACCTGCCGCAGAAAGCCCATTTGAATCTCAGACCCCAAGTACTAGCTGAGCGGATCTAGGCAGGGGTGGACAGGAATCTCAGAAGTCAAGTAACTGGCTGGGAAAATGCCCAGAAAAGGGAAGAAAAATAAGATTATTCAGAGCTACTTTGAGGGGATACAGATGTTCCTGCCTTTCAATTCTGATGACGAGGAACTATTCTTACCATCAGGAAAAGACGTGGAGGTCGGGGCCTCTGTATCCCAGACATCCCAGGTGGATGTCCAGTGGGCTCAGGCCATGGAAGAGCTCAAAAAGGATTTTGAAAAGCAAGTTAGACAGGTGGAGGAAAAACTGTTAAGAGAAATAAGAGAGAGAGATGCCAGAAAAGCATGAAAAATGGATCAATACCTTGCTAAAGAAGACCCAAAAAAATGCTGAAGAAAATAACACCTTGAAAAATAGGCTCACTCAATTGGCAAAAGAGGTTCAAAAAGCCAATGAGGAGAAGAATGCTTTCAAAAGCAGAATTAGCCAAATGGAAAAAGAGGTTCAAAAGCTCACTGAAGAGAATAGCTCTCTCAAAATTAGAATGGAACAGATGGAGTCTAATGACTTTCTGAGAAACCAAGAAATCACAAAACAAAACCAAAAGAATGAAAAAATGGAAAAGAATGTGAAATATCTCATGGGAAAAACAACTGACCTGGAAAATAGATCCAGGAGAGATAATTTAAAAATTATGGGACTACCTGAAA
Organism: Bettongia penicillata ogilbyi; assembly: GCA_023548195.1. Taxonomy (NCBI): domain Eukaryota; kingdom Metazoa; phylum Chordata; class Mammalia; order Diprotodontia; family Potoroidae; genus Bettongia; species Bettongia penicillata. Next base: position 3,383,334 of record JAJHZJ010000675.1, read on the forward strand.
GCCATGGTCAAAAAAAGAGCGTAGACATCATCTTTCATGAAATTATCAAGGAAAACTGCCCTGATATTCTAGAACCAGAGGGCAAAATAAGTATTGAAGGAATCCATCAATCACCACTTGAAAGAGATCCAAAGAGAGAAACTCCTAGGAACATTGTGGTGAAATTCCAGAATTCCCAGGTGAAGGAGAAAATCTTGCAAGCAGCTAGAAAGAAACAATTCCAGTATTGTGGAAATACAATCAGGGTAACACAAGATCTAGCAGCTGTTACATTAAGGGATTGAAGGGCATGGAATGGGATATTCCAGAAGTCAAAGGAGCTAGGACTGAAACCAAGAATCACCTACCCAGCAAAACTGAGTACAATACTTCAGGGAAAAATATGGTCTTTCAATGAAATAGAGGACTTTCAAACATTCTTGATGAAAAGACCAGAGCTGAAAAGAAAATTTGACTTTCAAACACAAGAATGAGAAGAAGCATGAAAAAGTAAATAGCAAAGAGAAGTCATAAGGGACTTACCAAAGGTACTCTGTTTACATTCCTACATGGAAAGAAAATATTTGTAACTCTTAAAACTTTTCAGTATCTGGGTAGTTGGTGGGACTACACACACACATACACACATGCACACACGCACAGAGACAGAGAGCACAGAGTGAATTGAATAGGATGGGGTCATATCTTAAAAGAAATTAAGGTAAATGGTGAGAGAGAAATGTAGTGGGAGGAGACAGGGTGAAATGGAATAGGGCAAATTATCTCTCATTCAAGAGGCAAGAGGAGACTTTTTAGTGGAGAGAAAAAGAGGAGAGCTGAGAAAAAAACACAAAGTTTACTCTCATCACATTCGACTAAAGGAAGGAATAAAGTGCACACTCATTTTGGTATGAAAACCTGTCTTACAATATAGGAAAGTGGAGGAGAAGGAGATAAGCAGGGTGGGGAGGATGATGGAAGGGAGGGCATTGGGAGGAGGGAGCAATTTGAAGTCAACACTAGGGGAGGGACAGGATCAAAAGACAGAATAGAAACAATGGGGGGCAGGATAGGATGGAGGGAAATATAGTTAGTCTTACACAACACGATTATTATTGAGGTCATTTGCAAAACTATACAGATATGACCTATATTGAATTGCCTGCCTTCCCAAAGGGAATGGTTGGGGAGGGAGGGATGTGGAGAATTTGGAACTCAAAGTTTTAGAAATAACTGTTGAGTATTGTTGTTGCTACTAGGAAATAAGAAATACAGTTAATGGGGAATAGAAAGTCATCTGGCCCTACAGGACAAAAGAGAAGATGGGGACAAGAGAAGGGAGGGATGATAGAAGAGAGGGAAGATTGGAGATAGGGGAAATTAGAATGCTTGGTGTATTGCGGTGGGGTGAGGGGATAAAAGGGGAGAAAATTTGGAACCCAAAATTTTGTGGAAATGAATGTAAAAAGTTAAATAAATAAATTTATGTTTAAAAAAATAGTGGAAAACAGGAAGTAAAGTGATAATTTTGATTCAGTAAATTAAAGAAAAGTTTTTGCACAAACCATAAGTGTAGCCAAGATTAGAAAGAAAACAGAACACTGGGGAAAATTTTACAGCATGTTTTCCTGAAAAAAAAAAAAAAACTAATAACAAAAACTCATTTCTCAAAAATATAGAGAACTGAGTGAAATTTAAAATAATATGAGTCATTTCAAAATTGGAAAATAGTCAAAGGATAAGAGCAGGCCTATTTTAGAAAAAGAAATCAAAGCTATCAATAGTCAATTATAAAATGTATTAAATCACTATTGATTAGAGAAATGCAAATTAAAACATCTCTGAGGTACCACCTCACACCTTTCAGATTCACTAATATGACAGAAATGGAAAATGACAAATATTGGAAGGCATGTGGGAAAATTTGTGGTGTTGTGAACTGTCCAACCATTCTGTAGAGCAATTTGAAACTATGCCAAAAGGTTATAAAACTATGTATACATTTTGATGAGAAAATATCACTACTGGGTTCATACCACATAGAGATAAAACAAAAAAGAAAAGGACCCTATTGGTACAAAATTATTTATTGCAATTTTTTTGTGATAGTAAAGAATGGGAAGTTGAGGGATACCCAACAATTGAGGAAAGGCTGAATACAAGTTTTAGTGTAAAATTGTGATGGAATACTACTACTAATACTACTATTATAAGAAATGATGAGCACAATGCTTTCAGAAAAACCTAGACCTATCAACTGATGCAAAGTGAAGTGAGAAGAACCAGGGTAACTTTTAATACAGTAACAATATTCTAAGCAATGTAATAATAAAAGATAGTTCCCAAGAATTTTTGATAAAAAATGTTATCTACTTTGACAGAAAAACCTGATAGAATCTAATCACTAACGGAAGCATAATTTATCACTTTCCTTCTTTTTTTTTTGTCTTGTTTTCTTTCATTTTTGCCACATGGATAATATGGAAATATGTTTTGCATGATTTCACACTATAAATGATATCCCATTTCTTGTCTTCTGAATAAAAGGAGGAGGTCTTGAAGAGAGGGAGATAATTAAGAACTCCATTTTTTAAAAAGAGTGTTAAAAATAAATAATAAATTAAATGAAATGATGGGAGGGAAAAGAACCAGGCAATCTGAAAAAGCTTCCTGTATAAAATGTTTATCTGAGTTTTAAAGAACACACTCTTGTATTTTCTCATTAAATATACTTTAATATTTTTGGAAATTCAGTTTACATTTTTTTGGCAGAGAGGATCATGAAAGAAATGAGAAGAGCTGAAATTATTTTTGGCTACACAAATAGAAAAAAATCAAATTTCAGGTTAGTAATGAACAGAGGACAAAAGCAATAGTTTTATTTAGAGCAGAAGTCAATCATGCAGACCCAAAGTTGATATTTGGGTTTCTTTAGTAGGTACACATGGAATGGCCCAATTTTAAATGCTATTTAAAACTTGTATGGAAGTTTTGAACAAAAGAAGCTATTCTAAACTGGCACAAAGGAAGACCAAGATCACAAAGAACTGAAACCAACATTACTTCAGGAACTGAATTAGCATAGTAGTCAAAAGAAATCTTATTCTGAAGGATCATAATGGCTGGGCTTAACTTAGTTACAAAAATAGTTGAAAATTCCCCCATTCATGTCATTGGAATTATACTTATTCATCATTCTCAAGTATGTATGGGTCAACTGGAAACTTTTCAAATGGTGAGGGTCCAAGATAGGGACAACTATACAGAAAACTGTCATTGCGCCATTTTGCTGGAAAGTCAGCTAATGGGAATATGGGATGGTAGGAGGATGAGGTTCAGGTAGATACATTTTCAACTAAAAGAAGTCATAAAAAGAAAATTTACACAATTCACACACACACATTATACTGGTAGTCCTTCATTCTCAAAGAGGATCAAAATGATATCACTATTTTGGGGATCAAGGCACAATGAGTCGGATTGTAGCTGATCAGATAAACAATTTCAGAAGACCAACACTCCTCAGGCACAAATAGTCCATATAGATATCTGGAGAAGAGATGTCTCTAAATTTGTGCATCTCATGTTTCTTTTGAGCTACTGCAATTGTTCTTTGCTCATACAGCATAATACCTTCTTTGATGTGGGTACACCATATTGGGCAGGCTAGTATCAATATCTACCATATATTGGTATCATAATCAATTCCAAAGTTCTTCAGAGAGAACTTGGGAGTATCCTTGTAGCATTTCTTCTGACCTCTATGTGAGCACATGCCTTGTATGAGTTCTCTGTAAAATAGTTTTTTAGGCATGTGGATGTTTGGGATTTGAACAACTTAGCCAGCCCATCAGTTTCACTCTCTGCAGTAGTTTGAATATTTGGTAGTCCTGCTTCAGAAGAGATTTTCTATATTTTGTACCTTATCTTTCCAGGTGATCTTTAGAATCTACCTAAGACAATTCAAGAAATGAACAAGTTTCATGGTTTGTCACTAGTACAGACTAGAGTTTTCATGGGTATAAAACAATTAAGTTATCAGAACAGCTCTGCAAACCTTCAGATTGGTAGGCAGTTTAATATATCTTCTCTCCTACACTTTCCATCAGAATCACCCAAACACTGAACTAACTCTGGCAATGTGTATGTCACTCCATTGGTGACTGGTAAAGTATGAGAGCATAGTCCATTATCCAGAATACATGAAAGCATGGTGTCATGAACTAGTGGAAAATATTCATGAATTTCTCTGGGCAATCAAATTTTGCCAATATTTTCCACAAGCCCTTATGACTGACAGCATCACAGGTGTTGGTTAGATTGATGGACATATTATATAGACCTCTGTTCTACTCTTGGCATTTCCCCTAGAGTTGTAGGACAGCAAAAATCATATCAACGATTCCTTGGCTTTTTCTGAAGTCACACTGACCCTTGGTTAGATGACTCTTGGTTAGATGATCAAGTTCTAGGATAAAGGTATGTCTATTAAATACTCTGGCAAGAAATTTGCCATCAGTGACTAAAAGAGAGGCCCCTTGTGATTGTCAAAGGACAATCTATTTTCTTTACCTTTACAGAGAAGGATAATGGAGGCATCCTTAAATTCCTAGGGGATAACCTCATTTTGATGTATAACCTTAAAAAATTCAGTCAGTTTTGTATAAGCAATGGACTCCCTGCCTTGTAAATCTCAGGTGGAATAGAATCAGCACCAGACATTTTGTCAGAAGAGAGGAGCCTAATGGCATTCAAAACCTCTTCTTCATGTGTAGATTTGGCTAGAGAGGGATTGACTTCAACCTGAGGCATATAGTCAATGACTTTAGCATTGATTGATGACATTCTGTTGAGAATACTGTGGAAGTGGTCAGACAATCTTTTCAAGGTCATGTCCTTATCATGAATCAGCATGGCTTTATCAGTACTGAGTAGTTGAGATATACCACAGATACTTGGCCCATAAATATACTTCTAGGGGTCATACAAACGCTTTGAGTTGTTAAGACTTAGAGATAGATAAACAATATTGTTGGTAAACTCTATAGAGTTATCATTTTTTTTTTTTTTTGGTTTAGCAGTTTCTGAATTTCCCTATCATATTTGTCAAATCAATCTTGATGTTTGCAAGTGTTCTTGCCCAGAGGATGCCGACCACCAAATCACAGAAATCTAGCTCCTCATGTTCTTCTCTGCTGTTGCCAACCACATCTTGGCTCAGCTTTCCCTCCAAGTTAGCAACAAATTTTTCACACAGGGAGAAGCACTCTACTGTATTGGTATTGTTTTCTTGTATTCATCTTGTCTTTGGTATTCCATTTCTGTTGAATGCAAATGTTTATCTAACTCTATGATCTTTCTGGTACTCTGTGCCACCTGTCAACTTTGTTACTCTCACATCCTATCTCTTCTCCTTACAATGGCATAGCCATTGTTTGCTGCAAAGGTGTATTGATGAAGTTTTGTTGCATTTAGGTTAAAAAAAAAAGACAGTGTTGGTGATGAGGTCATGAGATCCACAAGTCTTCAATAATAAGGGGCTGTTGCTGTTGCTGTTGGTAACTCCATTCCACTCAAGGACTCAATGTCATGTCTGATAGTCTATGCCTACTTTGGCATTAAAGTCACCCAAAATTATAAGCTTTTTCCCTTTCAGCACACTAATAAAGAGGGTCTCCAGGTCTTCGTAAATTTTTTCTTTGACCTAATCAGTGCTCATCATGGTGGAAGTATAAACACAAATGATGGCGGTATGATACTTTCTTACATGTGACAATTGTATTGTCACGAAACTGTCATTCATTCCTTTTGGAAGAACATGCTTGTTGACTAGATCAGTTTTGATTGCAAAACCTTTGCCAGCTTCATGACACTGCCTAACACTTTGGCCACTCCAGAAAAAAAAAAGTGTTTCTGTCTCTGACTTCATTAAGCTGACCTTCATTTGCCAGCCTTTTTACACTCAGGGTTGATATTTAAATCCAATACCTCCTGAGTTCTCACTCATCAAGAACTGTTCATTTATAAGATCTACTGGATTTTGTGTTGTCCATAAGATTGTGCCCATTCCATGTACTAATGTTAGCAGAATCATCTTCATAAAAGCTTTTGTACATTGTGCGTGTGGGTGAATGTGTGTATATGTGCATGTCTGTGTGTGCACATGCACGTGTGTTTGTGTATGTGTATGTGTGTGTTTTCATAGCATGGTGGAATTCCATTTTGGTATGATCAATGTCTAATGAAGCTCAAAGCACTCCACAGAACCTGCTTCAACCGGTTTTTTTTTCACAGTTGTTGGAACAAATATTTCTCATCTGTCCATACCCCTGGGGAAATCTGTACATACTTGGGGTAAATATCTCATTAACTCATTGACTTGCTTGAAACCTCTTGGTTACCCTCAGTCTGGATGAGCCTTTCTGCTGAAATAGTTTATTGGCGTGTGTCCACTGCACATGTTATACTTTCTTAAAACCATAGGTGTGAGTTAAGTAAATCACATAGACACCAAACATGAAAAACAGCCCTGGAAAAGGGTACAGTAGCCCTTACATCAGAGGTGTTAGTCTTACTAAAAACTCCTAGACCCACCATATATTTAATATGCACTATATATATGTATATATATATATATACATATGTACATATATGTATGCATGTAGATATGAGTGGGATCTTTTAGAGGTGGAGACAGAAATCAAAGACCTGCACAAACAAGCCCAGTGAAACCAAGATTAGGAGAGAAGCAGAAAACTGGGAAAGAATTTTTCAACTAGTATCTGTGATAAAGGCCTCATTTCTAAAATATATAGAGAGTCAAATGAGCCAAATGTACAAGAATACAAGTCATTTCTCAATTGATAAATGGTCAGAGGATATCAAAAGGGAATTTTCAGAGGAAGTATTTAAATCTATCTATAATCGTCTGAAAAAATGCTGCAAATAACTATTGATTGGAGAGATACAAATCAAAGCAACTCTGAGGTACCACATCACACCTATCAGATTGCCTGACATGACAAAACAGGAAGATGATAAATGTTGGAGAAGATGTGGGAGAGTGGGAACACTAATTAATTGCTGGTGGAGCTGTGAGCTGATCTAACTGTTCTGGAGAGCAATTTGGAGCTATGCTCAAAGGGTTACAAAAATGTGCATACCCTTTGACCAAGCAATATCATTTCTGGGACTCTATCCCCAAGAGATTATAGAAATGGGAGAGTTCCACATGTACAAAAATATTTATAGCAGCTGTCTTTGTGGTGGCCAAAAACTGGAAATCAAATGGGTGCTGATCAATTGGGGAATGGCTGAAAAAAGCTGTGGTATATGAATGTCATGGAATATTATTGTGTTATTAGAAATGATGAACAGGAAGACTGCAAAGAAACCTAGAAAGACTTATATGAACTAATGCCAAGTGAAAGAAGCAGAAGCAGGAGAACGTTGTACACAGCAACAACAGTGTGCAAGGAATTTTTCTGGTAGACTTAGTACTTCTTTGAAATGCATGGGCTTAAAAAATTTCCAATGGATTCGAGGCAAAATGCCTTCCACATCCAGAGAAAGAACTATGTAATTGGATAGAAACAGACCATTTTCTTTTGTAAAAATAGAAAGAAAGAAAGGAAGGAAGGAAGGAAGGAAGGAAGGAAGGAAGGAAGGAAGGAAGGAAGGAAGGAAGGAAGGAAGGAAGGAAGGAAGGAAGGAAGGAAGGAAGGAAGAAAAAGAAAGAAAGGAAGAAAGGAAGAAAGGAAGAAAGGAAGAAAGAAAGAAAGAAAGAAAGAAAGAAAGAAAGAAAGAAAGAAAGAAAGAAAGAAAGAAAGGAAGGAAGGAAGGAAGGAAGGAAGGAAGGAAGGAAGGAAGGAAGGAAGGAAGGAAGGAAGGAAGGAAGGAAGGAAGAAAAAGAAAAAAGCAAGCAAAGACTTATTGATTTTAAAAGTGCTTTTGAGAGTGAGATATTTGTAAAAATGTATTCCAATTAAGTTTAATTGAAGCCTATTGGTCACTGATATTTGGATATTTTACTTTTTGTTACAAAGTACTTACAGCTTTCTCACATATGTCAACTCCTAACAAATATGTTTCATATGCCTTATTTTTTTAGGTAAAATGTGATAATTAATTATTCAAGACTATTTACTTTGGGAGAAAGTCAAGACTTGGATCTTGACTTAACATTGTTGCCTTGGGAAAGTTAGTTCAAATTTCAGTCTCAGTTGCTTTACCTGTAAATGAATAGCCTGGAGGAAATCATTTCTAAGCTCCTTTCTAACTCTAATACTATAGTGAGAGAACCACTCTAGACCACATGTAAGGAACACTGTTGGCTCAAAGGGAGCAACTGTGTAATAAAGGATAGAAGGATGTGGAAGAGAGAAGTTTCTAGTTGACTGGACACTGTCATAGATGCTGGTATCAGTTTAGACTGTTTTCCAACAAGGACAGAATATCTATTTATAGTTTACATCTTGTATGTACATAATTATTTACATGTGCTCTCCTCCATCAGAATGTGATCAAGAAATATGTTTTACCTTTCTTTATATCCCCACTGCTTAACAGAGTGCTCAATATATAATAACTATTAAATAAATCCTTATTGACTGACTTTTGATTACTTATCTTCTGGGATTCAGAAAACAAGCTGCCAGAATTCCTGGATGTTTTCATTGATGTGAGCATGTCTGTGTGCCCATTACAGTACACTAGCTCTTAGAAGGGTAGCCATGATAGTAAGGTATATAAACTCCCTTTGCTGAGAGTCAGGATATTGTACTTAACATACTTGGCCTTCCTTACACAAGTTGTTATTACTTTGATACCTCCCTTCTTTAACACCATCGATCATAACAGAGAGTTGAGATTCCTAGGTACAACTTTAAAAAAAAAAAACCAAACATTCTTTTGCTTCTATTTCTTTCCTACTATATAGAACCTGTAACCCTGATATCTGTAGTTGTTTGTTGTCCTTCATTCTCAAAGAGGAGCAAAATGACATCATTGCAATAAAGTCAAGTTTCAGTGTGTCCAACTATGGCTAATAAGATCAATATAAGATGTCCAATACAACCAACACTGAAGGAGAGAGGTGGCTCAATCAGTGTAGAATCATACTGAAAGTCAGTAAGATCTGAGTTCAAATCCCATCTCAGATACTTCATAACTCTGAGACCCTGAGCAGGTCACTTAACCTCTCCCTATCTGTGGTACCCTCTCCAACTTCAGTCACCAAATAGAATAAATCACTCCTCCTATTTTCTTTGCTCACTAAAATATTTCAAAGATCGATTTTAATGAAGACACATTTAAAAGCAACAGAGTTCAACCATATGCTCTGAACCTCTGAATTTTCTGGTATCATGAATTGCACCCCATGAACTTATGTTTTACAGAATGGCACCAAATAAATACATTTCCAAGAAGGATGGTGAAATTGAACTCTTTGGGCCAACATCTTGGCAGGGGACCATTACCCATAAGAGTCTCATTAATTCCCTGGCACAAACATTGGGTAAACAACATGTGGTTTAGCAAAGCTATTTAGCCCCCGGGGGAGACAAACTTTAGCACATGGAAAACAATATGGAACATTAGTTTTTGCTTCATTTTCTGAATGGTCATGGCTTGATTATGGAAATGAGAAAACAGGTAATATTACTAATGTTTACAGAATCTATGGCTTCATGCTGGCTGTTATGTCACTACCATCAAAGCCTTCTCCTCAGGAAATAAAAAAGGGGTGTGACAAAAATATGAACATCACATAGCAACAGAGTTCTGCTGCTAATTTTCTATCTATGGCTATATAAAGAGCACTTCTATAATGTTCCCTCTCTCTCTCTCTTTTATATTCAGTCCATGAAACATATCTTTTAGGAAAATTGACTGAATCTATTATAGCAGTGAGAATGAAATTTGCCAATGAAATTCTATTGAGTAGTCTAAACCACATTATTATATGACACCAAGTAAATCATTTATTAATATGTAGAGGGAACAGTCTTCATATGGGATTCCACAAAGTACAACCTTGAAATGATGAAAAGAACTTGGGCAATCCTCAAAAATAGTTATCTTATCTTTCCTAATGAAAAGAAGACTTGGAGTTGGAAGACCTGGGTGAAAGGCTCATTTTCCTCGTACTAAATTTACAAATTAAAAGTCGCCTAAGTTGTTTTCTTAAAGTTTTCTTATCTATTAAATGATGATAATATTATTTACATACACTATCTGTCTCGTAGATATGAAAGTTAATATCACAAATGCCCATTCACACATACACACACACATATACAGTATCACTGGTTCTATCTATCATCTCTCTATGTATGTATATAATGACATTGCTCTATAGCATTACTGACAATACTATCTCTCTATATGAACATAACCACATGTATGTGTATACACACATGCATATATTATAGACATATATAGATATTATAATAGCAACAGCAATGCTTAGATACTATGATGATTCCTTTAATTTTTCCATGCACTCATTTCTTCCTCCTGGGTTGATTGTAAACTATGCCTATGCCTCCTCAACCTATGCCATTCTTGTCTATGTTTTTTCATGTTGTCTTCATCATATCTACCCAATTTGCTAAAGACTTCTCTCTAGATCATTCAACACTTTCTGTACATCAGTGCAACACTCAAACTATCTTTTAGTTCTCCCTTGTTCTCATTTTATGACCAATTCAGCTTCTTTTCCAGTAATTCCTGCCCTTGTTGATGTTTCTTTTACCATATCTATTGAACAAGTCATTACTGATAATATGTAGCAGCCTCTTTATATCTACCATACCTAATTTACTTCCCTAAATGTTACCTTCAGTTTTCCTTTTTATAACACTTTGGTATGTCACAATTTCTGATAATAAACCATCCTATGGAGAATATTAATACTTAAAAGCATTTTTAAACACTTATTATATGTGAAATCATATGCTAAGCTTTGGAAATATAAATAAAAGATTAAAGCAAACATTTTTATAAAGGGGCTCACATTCTAAGCAAGGGGAAATAATCATTGCACTTTGTTGGAAGACAGCAGCTTACTATGACTGAGAGTGTAGTTCAGTTTTCCAAATGCATTTGAGCTTACTCTCCTATTCATTTCTAAGAACTTACATTTCATTTCATACACACCAGAGACAACCATAATGTTTACATGGGGTTGATACTGGGATTGACCAACAGCCCTAGTCTTTAGGTTATGACTAATATGTTTTTATATCAATCCACAGAGAAGGTGGTAAAACAGATTCCAGAAATATTTGATGGAGGGTTCCTGTTCCTCCCCATTTCAGAGCATTCCCAAGTATTTTTTATTTCCCATTGGTCTAAAGCATTAAACAAAGCTTTGAAATTTTCTGATGAGTTGGAATTAAATTTGCATACAGAAAGCTGTATGGGCAATTTCCCTCATTATCCTGGAGACATTAAAATGAAGAGGGAAAATAGTGTGGACTTCTGTACCAAAAGCAAACCCCTGACATCCAGTCCAAATTTTTCATTTTATAAATGAGTAAACTGAGGATCAGGAAGGTTTAGTGACTTGCCACAGTCAAAACTAAAATCCATGTCTTATGTTTACAAACCCCAAACTCTTTCTGCTACGATATGCTATTTGTTTACTTCTTTGTAGAAAGTCTCTTTCAGGGGTGAAGCCAAGATAGTGGAGTAGAAAGATATACATACTCTAGCTCTTCCCACATACCCCATAAGATACCTCTAAAAATGACTCTAAACAAATTCTAGAGCTGCAGAAGCCACAAAAGGAGACAGTGAAAGAGAATTCCAGTCCAAGGTAGCCTGGAAAGTCAACAGGAAAGGTGTATCACACAGGGCATGGAGCGGTGCACAGCCCATGGAGATCAGCCCAGCCCTGGCCTCTTGACACTGGCAGGAACAGGACTGGAACAGGACTCAGGTGGAATCCCCAGCAGCAGCAGTGGTTCTTAGATCCCTCAACCCACAAATGCCAAAAGAAGCTTCAATGGTCAGTGAGAAAGTGTTTTTATCTGGATGAGAAAGTAATAAGGTCTGGCTCTGCCAGCAGCAGCCACTGCTGTGGCAGTGTTCATTTTTGGAGCCCTCTGCCTAAAGCCCCTGGGGGACTTGAGCAGCTGATCTGAATCTCAGCCCTGATCCAGGGCCTAGGGTGAGGAGGAAGAGTGCTGGCAGAGCTGGAGGTGACTGTGGAGAGGGAATTCTACTACTTGTAGTTTTGGGGCAGAAAAGTTTTTGGTTGCTCCCAGACCAGTGCACTGGCCAGGAGAAAAGCTTACTCCTCTCCCTTGCTTGTGCCACTTTGGAGGAACTGAGAACTTATAGGTCCCCAGGAGGTTACTCTCCTCTTGACAAAGGATATAAAAGTCAAGTAACCAGCTGGGAAATGCCCCCAAATGTAAAAAGAATAAGACAATAGAAGGCTACTTTTCTAGTCAGCAAATATTTTCTTCTATCCTTTCAGATGAGGAGAAGTGATGCATGCCATCAGAGGAAGACCTAGGGGTTAAGTGTCTCTGCATCCAAAACCTCCAAAGTGGATGTGCAATGGTCTTAGGCCATGGAAGAGTTCAAAAAGGATATTGAAAACCAAGTAAGAGAGGTGGAGAAAAAATTGGGAAGAGAAATGAGAGTAATGCAAGAAAATCATGAAAAGAGAGTCAACAACTTGCTAAAGGAGACCCCAAAAAATACTGAAGAAAATAACACCTTTAAAAATGGGCTAGCTCTACTGGCAAAAGAGGTCACAAAACCAATGAGGAGAAGAATGCTTTAAAATGTAGAATTAGCTAAATGGAAAAGGAGATTCAAAAGCTCACCGAAGAAAATTAGAATTGAGCAGATGGAAGCTAATGACTTTATGAGAAACCAAGAATTACAAAACAAAAGCAAAAGAATGAAAAAAACAGAAAGTAATGTGAACTATCTCATTGGAAAAATAACTGACCTGGGAAATAGATCCAGGAGAAACAATTTAAAAATTATGTGACTACCTGAAAGCCATGATCAAAGAAAAGGCCTCGAGATCATCTTTCATGAAATTATCCAGGAAAACTGCCCTGACATTCTAGAACCTGAGGGCAAAATAAATATTGAAAGAATTCACCAATCACCTCCTGGAAGATATCAGAAAAGAGAAACTCCTAGGAATAATGTAACCAAATCCCAAAGTTCCCAGGTCAAGGAGAAAATATTTCAAGTAGCTAAAAAAAACATTTCTAGTACTGTGGACATACAGTCAGGATAACACAAGATCTAGCAGCTTCTACATTAAGGAATCAAAGGTCTTGCAATATTATGTTCCAGAAGTCAGAGGAACTAGGATTAAAACCAAGAATCACCTACCCAGCAAAAATGAGTATAATACTTCAGGGTAAAAAGCAGTCATTCAGTGAAACAGAGGACTGTCAAGCATTCTTGGTGAAAAGACAAGAGTTGAATAGAAAATTTGACTTTCAAACACAAGAACCAAGAAAACCATGAGTAGGTAAATAGGAAAGAGAAATCATAAGGGAATTTCTAAAGTTGAACTATTAAGGGGAGGCAGGAGAGAAAGAAGAGGAGGAAGAGTGAAAAATCTAAGTTATACGGAAGTGATTGTAGAACACTGATCACAAATAAAATAATAATAAAAATAAAATTGAACTGTTTAGATTACTACATGGAAAGACAATATTTGTAACTCTTGAAACTTTTCTCAATATTTGGGTAGTTGGAGGAATTATACACACACACACACACACACGAACACACACACAAATAGACAGAGAGCACAAGTTGAGTTGAATAAGAAGGAATGATATCTAAAAATATTAAAGGGTGAGAGAGAAATATATTGGAAGAAGAAAGGTAGAAATGAAAGGTGGCAAATTATCTCTCATAAAAGAGGCAAGAAAAAGCTTTTTAAATGGAAGAGAAAAGGGAGGAGGTGAGAGGGAAAAAGTGAAACTTGTTTTCTTCACATTTGGCTTAAGGAGGGAATAACATGCTCACTCAATTTCGTATGAAAATCTGTCTTACACCATAGGAAAATAGTCTTATGCAACATGACTATTATGAAAGTCTTTTGCAAAACTATACATGTATAGTCTATATTGAATTGTTTGCCTTCTTAGAGAGGATGGATGGGGAAGGGGGAAGGCGGATGGGAGGTGAGTTTTAGGAGCAAATGTTGAGAATTGTTTTTGCATACAACTGAGAAATAAGAAATACAGGTAATGGGGTATAGAAATCAATCTTGCCCTGCAAGAAAAGGGAGAAGATGGGGATAAGTGAAGGGAGGGGTGTGATAGGAGGGAGAGCACGTTGAAGGAATGGAATCAGAATGCGAGGCATTATGGGGTGGAGGAAGGGGAGAGATGGAGACAAACTTTGGAACTCAAAATTTTTTGGAAATGAATGTTGAAAACTAAAAATAAATAAACATCTTTTTTTAAAAAAGAAAGTATTTCATTGTTTGAAGTAGATTTTGATGCATAAACTACAAGGATCTGTAAAATAGTTCCCTTACTATCATCATTATGAAATCTGCAATGTGAGAGGATCAAATATTTTATTAATTGTTTTATTTCCCCTTGGGTGTATGGTGACATTATTTTGTTTTTTCCCCTAGTCACTTCTCAGAATAGGTCCCCTCAACCTACCATTTAGGTTCAATTCCTTTCTGTCCCCTTCTTTACACAAAGAACGTTGATACAGTTGTCATTTATTGTCTTGATTAGCATATTTTTCATTGGTAAGCAGATTTCAAGCTTAATATCAACATGCAAATTACTGTTTCATCTCACAGGGCTGATGGTCACTCAATATTTCGTATGTTTTCTGGGCTTAATAGGTTAAAAGTATGACAATTTTGTAAAATCATGGTGATATTGAATTGTATTTGGGAATGATTGCAATGTTCAGGGTGACCAGTTATAAGGTACACTTGTACTTTCACAAAATACAGATAATTTTCAGATAAAAACTGTGCCACATGGACTTTGTTGAGTCTTTGATAGAAGTCTTTAGGGAACCACTAAAAATTACACTGCTTGTGTGTTTCCAAGTTATAATAAAGCCATACAATAATATTGTGGATCAAGTATTTTAAAAACATAGCAGTTGGAGTTTGATCAGTGGCAGAAGCTGAGAGTGGACCCCCAGAGAGGCCTGGGAATGAGAGCAGCTCCACTGATGCTGCCGGTCTAGCCACCATCACACCTTGGGAGGAGTGGCCGCCGCCTCAGGCCCCAGTCACCATCATCACCACCGCAACAAAGAGCAGCAAGACTGAGACTGAGCAGCCACCGATTGCTCACGCTATACCAAGCCTGGAATCATGGGCAGTGATGCAGGGAGCAACTGTATGAATTGCTTCACATCAGCAGTGTCCATAGCAGGAACAAGAAGGTTATAGCAAAGTAGGTTTTGGGAACAATAAAGTGGTTTAGTGTAAGAAACAGCTATGGTTTCATCAATGAGAATGACACCAAGGAAGATGTATTTGTACACCAGACTGCCATAAAAAAAAGAATAACCCTAGGAAGTACCTTAGCAGTGTAGGAGATGGAACGAGTGAAGTTTGATGTTACTGAAGAAGAAAAGGGTTCAGAAACAGCTAATGTTACAGGCTCTGGTTGTGTTTCAGTTCAAGGTAGTAAGTAAATACACAGCCAATGTTATCCTCTTCGTAGGGGTCCTCAAGGAAACTATCAGCAGAATTACCAGAATACTGAGAGTGAGTTAAAGAATGAGGGATCAGAGTCATCCCTACCGCAGGCAGCGGTTCCCATCTTACTACACGAGGAGACCCTCTGAGTTTCAAGCACAGTATTCCTACCCTCCCATGCAGGGAGAAGTAATGGAGAGTGCTGACAACCAGGGTACAGGAGAACAAGGTAGACCAGTAAGACAGAATATGTGTCAGGGCTTAAAGACCATTTTTCCTCAGGGCCCCTCCTAGTCAAAGACACCTTAGAAAGGAAGAAAATGAAGAAGACAAAAGGAACCTAGGAGATGAGACCCAGGGTCAGTAGTCACCTCAATGTCGGTACCGCTGTCACTTAAGTTAACTAGACACATGCTCAGAGAACACTAAGCCACAAGATGGCAAAGAGACCAAAGCAACGGAACCACCAGCTGAGAATTCCTGAGCTCCAGAAGCTAAGCAGGGCAGGGCTGAGTAAACGCTGGCTTAACAACTACACCTTTTAAGTTTTTTAAATTGTTTAATATCTAGTCAAGTTGTGATATTTTTTTGGGTAGTTTTGGGGTTTATATAACACAAAAAAATAAATGTGGGGAGCTTTTTACTCATTTTCTTCACTCCTCAGTGTAGCATTTGGATTGGTGATCTTGATGGCTAGCTGAGCTGCTCTCTCAACAATAACTTTCTGATTCTAAAGTCAAGGTGAGCAATTTCAGCACTGTAAGATTTGTTGCACATCAGAAGCACTTCTAGCTCTTTGACATTGTGCACCAAAATCTTCCTGAATCCACTTGGTAGCATGTGTTTTGTCTTCTTACTGCTACCATAACCAATACTGGGCATCAAGATCTGGCCCTTGCATCTTCTTCATACCCTGTTGTCAAGTGCCTCTTGGTGTACCGTCAGTTTCTCTTGATCTTGACATATCTGTCACATTAGTGCTGGTTGAACTTCTTGATCTTCTTCTTGATGACCTTGTCCTTCATGAGGGGCCTGAGGGTGGGCAAGGACACCAGAGGAGAGAGAGCAGCCCCTCGGCTGGAAGCTCCGAGAGAGAGAGAGAGAGAGAGAGAGAGAGAGAGAGAGAGAGAGAGAGAGAGAGAGAGAAAGAGAGAGAGAGAAGTTGAGATTTTTAAGAACCTCATTTGTAATTTTTATAAATATACACTTGATTTTTTCAAAAATCCACAAACTGCAAACATCTGTTAGTAAACATCTTTAAATAAATTTAGACAAACATATTAATTGCACTAATACACTATCAGTGAAATTGTGAACTAGGTAAATCATTCTGAAGAACAATTTGAAACTATGAAAAGGGCGGTAAACCTATGCATGCTCTTTGACTCAAAAATACAACTACTAGGTCAATATACCAAAGAACAGAGAAAAGAGAAAATGATCTGCTTGTATAAAAACATATACAGCAGTTCTTTTTGTGGTGGAAAAGATTTGGAAACTAAAGGAATGCCCATCAATTGGGGAATGACTGAACAAGTGGATAGTGATTGTGATGGAATTGTGATGGAATATTTCTGTGCTATAAGAAATGATGAGCAAAGTGGTTTCAGAACAAGCTGAGAAAACTTGTTTGAACTTACGCAAATTGAAATGAACAGAACTAAGAGAACATTCCGTAGCTACTCTGATCAAGACAATGATTTAGGACAACTTCAAAGGATTTAAGATCCACCTCTAGAGAAAGAACTAAAGAGGTCTGAGGGCAGATTGAAGTACACTTTTTTAAACTTTATTTTCATGTTTGTGTGTGTGCATGTGTGTGTGTCTTCTTTTTCATCATTCTCAGTATGGAAATATGTTTTGTATAACTTCACAGGTATAATTGTTATCATATTTCTTACCTTCTCAAGAAGTGATAGTGTGGCAGAAGGGAAGGACAGACTTTGAAATTCAAAATCCAAAAAAAAAAATGATTGCTAGCAAGTTTACATGCAATTGGGAAATATTTAATGAAATACAAAGAATATATATATATATATATATATATATATATATATATATATATATATTTAAAGATTCCAGTAGTTTTGCTGAGAAGAGTAAATATTTAAGTAGAGAAAAATGTAAAGAAAATAGATCAGACCAGTTCTTTATACTGGGGAGTTTCCCTTAACTACTCAATAATAAAATTGACTTGATCTTTGACTAAAGGTAACTTGATAGGGAATAGGATGTAGAGTAATGGGCTGTTGGAGGATTAACTTTAGCCATTTAAAATACAAGCTAGAACTGCACTATGAGAAGACACATTTTTTAGGATACATATATGCGTGCATATATATGTGTGTGTTCATATTAAATATATTTTCACATTAGCCATATTGTAAAGAAGAATTACAGCCAATGGGAAAAACCACAAGAAAGAATAAAAAAAAAAAACTGAGAGTAAGCAAATAGCATATTTCAATCTGCATTTAGATTCCATGGTTCTTTTTCTGGATGAGGATAGAATTTTCCATCACAAATCATTGGAATTGGCTTAGATTTTTTGCATTGCTAAGGAGAGATACTGCTATCAATGCCAGTCATCACACAATGTTGCTGTTATTGTGTACAATGTTCTCCTGGTTCTGATCACCTCACTCAGCATCAGCTCATGTCTTTCCAAGTTTTTAAGTCTGACGTCAATATTTTTGTACATGTGGGTCTCTTTCTTGTTTTTTTCTAACTAATTAATTAATTTTTAGTTTTCACCATTCACTTCCACAAGATTTTGAGTTACAAATTTTCTCCCTATGTCTAGCCTCTGCCCTCCCCAAGACAGCATGCATGTTGATTACCCTTTCCCCCAATCTGCCCTCCCATCTGTATCAGTAAGTACCCCAACATCCACAGCCGGGCCTGCTGTCACAGGTTCTTTGATTTGCTTTTCTAAAAGGAAAGGAAACTTTTGAGGGGTTAACAATCTCCTTTAATCAAGCACAAATATCATTCACTCAATTCAGGAAATCAACAGAAAACACTTCCAAACTGTCTTACATAAGCAATACATATATCACAAATCAGTAGACATGTCCAACTGTCTGACAATAGTTTCCAGAGAGGGAAGCACCAATATCTGGGTTTTCAAAGTCAGAGAGCTCTTTTGTGGCTTCCTGGAGTCTTGTCTGGCACACAAAGTTTCTTCCAAAAACTAAATCCAAAAATAAAACCTCATTTCAGAATATTCATACCTTTTATAGAGCCAGAGGGCCTCCTAACCCTTGAGAACCAGTGCCTCATTAACAAAAGGTGTGCACCTTCCTACAAATCTTCCCTAATGAAACTCCCTTTAATGGACAGGCCCATTAATGGAGGGAGAAGATCTTTACTCACATTAACAACACAAATACATATACTGTTTTTAGTTAGGCAAATTTTTGTTTCAGTACTCTACTCCTAGTAAGGACTCTTGGTTGATAAAGGCAAGATTCAGTCAGAGGCATTTGATTATACTAAACAAAATCGGCAAAAGATCCTACTTGGCTTGTTCTTACACCTTCTATCACCCCCACCACACACACACACACACACACACACACACACACACACACACACACATTCTTCTCTTATCCCCTTCCCCTCTAGATAGATTTCTATACCCCATTGCCTCTATTTCTGACTTCCCAGTTACCTGCAAAAACAATTTTTAGCATTAATTTCTAAAACTTTAAGTTTCAACTTCTCTCCCTTCCTACTTCCCCATTCACACCCATTGAGAAGGCAAGGAATTCCATATATTATACATGTGTAGTCATGCAAAACACTTCCATAACAGTCACGTTGTGAAAGAATAACTATATTTCCCTCCCTTATATCCTGTCCCCATCGATTCTATTCTTTCTTTGGACTCTGTCCCGCCTCAAAAGAATTCTGCTCGTCCCCTCCTCCCACTTGCCCTCCCTTCTGTCATCCCCCACCAGCAACTTATTCCCTTCCCCTCTACTTTCCTGTAGTGTAAGAGATTTTCACATCAAATTGTGCATGTTATTCCCTTCTTTTTTTTTATTTAACTTTTTACATTCATTTTCACAAAATGTTGGGTTCCAAATTTTCTCCTCTTTTATCCCCTCCCCGCACTGCAAACACACCAAGCAATCTAATTTTCCATATCACCAATCTGCCCTCTCTTCTATCATCCCTCTCCACTCTTGTCCCCATCTTCTCTTTTGTCTTGTAGGGCCAGATGACTTTCTATTCCCCGTTACCTGTATTTCTTATTTCCTAGTACCAACAACAATACTAAACAGTTATTCCTAAAACTTTGAGTTCCAAATTCTCCCCATCCCTCCCTCCCCAACCATTCCCTTTGGGAAGGCAGGCAATTCGATATAGGCCCTATCTGTGTAGTTTTGCAAATGACTTCCATAATAGTCATGTTGTGTAAGACTAACTGCATTTCCCTCCATCTTACCCTGCCCCCCACTGTTTCTATTCTCTCTTTTGATCCTGTCCCTCCCCGAATGTTGACTTCAAATTGCTCCCTCCTCCCATTGCCCTCCCTACCATCATCCCTGCCCCCCTTGCTTGTCTCCTTCTCCCCCATTTTCCTGTTAAATAGGTTTTCATACCAAAATGAGTGTGCATTTTATTCCTTCCTTTAGTTGAATGCAATGAGGGTAAACTTCTTGTTTTTTTTTTTTTTTTTCTCAGCTCTCCTCTTTTTCCCTCCACTAAAAAGTCTCCTGCTTGCCTCTTGAATGAGATATGATTTACCCTCTTTCCTCCCACTACATTTCTCTCTCACCATTTCACCCTCTTTCCTCCCACTACATTTCTCTCTCACCATTTACCTTAATTTCTTTTAAGATATGGGTCTGTGTATAATCCCACCAAGGACCTAGATGCTGAAAAGATTTAAGAGTTACAAATATTGTCTTTCCATGTAGGAATGCAAACAGTTCACTTTTGGTAAGTCCCTTATGACTTCTCTTTGCTGTTTACTTTTTCATGATGCTTCTCATTCTCATGTTTGAAAGTCAAATTTTCTTTTCAGCTCTGGTCTTTTCATCAAGAATGCTTGAAAGTCCTCTGTTTCATTGAAAGACCATATTTTCCCCTGAAGTATTTTAAATTGTCTCTCCTGGATCTATTTTCCAGGTCAGTTATTTTACCAATGAGATATTTCACATTCTCTTCCATTTTTTCATTCTTTTGGTTTTGTTTGGTGATTTCTTGGTTTCTCAGAAAGTCATTAGACTCCATCTGTTCCATTCTAATTTTGAGAGAACTATTATCTTCGGTGAGCTTTAGAATCTCTTTTTCCATTTGGCTAATTCTGCTTTTGAAAGCATTCTTCTCCTCATTGGCTTTTTGAACCTCTTTTGTCAATTGAGTGAGCCGATTTTTCAAGGTGTTATTTTCTTCAGCATTTTTGGGAGTCTCCTTTAGCAAGGTATTGACCCATTTTTCATGCTTTTCTTGCATCTCTCTCATTTCTCTTCCCAGTTTTTCCTCCACCTGTCTAACTTGATTTTCAAAATCCTTTTTGAGCTCTTCCATGGCCTGAGCCCACCTGACATCTACTTGGGATGTCTGGGATATAGAGGCCCCGCTTTCCACGTCTTTCCTTGATGGTAAGAACAGTTCCTTGTCATCAGAATTGAAAGGTGGGAACATTTGTACCCCCCCAAAGTAGCTCTCTATAGTCTTATTTTTCTTCCCTTTTCTGGGCATTTTCCCAGCCAGTTACTTGAGTTCTGAGATTCTTCTGCACCCCTGCCTAGATCCACCCAGCTAGTGCTTGGGATCTGAGATTCAAATGGGCTTTCCGCAGCAGGCATGGCTGCTATTCAATGTGAGCTTAAGCTCTGGTGCTGGGGTGGGGGCAGTGCTGCCTCCCAGGCTCAGTTCCCTCAGGGTTTTATGCTGAGACCTTCAGTAAGGGGGCGGGTGGGGGCAGGGCCACCTCCCAAGCTCAGTTCCCTCAGGGGCTTTATGCCGAGACTTTCAGTAATGGAGCTGGTGGGGGCAGGCCCATCTCCTAGGCTCAGCTCCCTCAGGGGGTTTATGCAGAGACTTTTGGTAATGGCCCTGAACTTCTGTGTGCTGCTCGGGGAGTCCCGGGCCGCTGATGCTGCCTCTGCCGCTGCCTCTGCTGCTCCTTCCGCTGCTGCCTCCCGAGGGAGCCCGAGTTACGGAGACACCCCGCTCCCCTCAGCCCAGATGTCTCTCTCACTGACCTGTAGTGCCTGTAGGTGGAGGGACCTTCCCAGCAGCTGGAGATTCTGTCCCTGAAGCCTGCTCGGATCTGCTCCTCTCGGGCCATGGCCAGGGCAGCTCAGGGATGGACTCCATTTTCCAGGGTGCAATGGACCCCTGGGGACTGCTCTCCAGGGCTCTCTGGAATGGAAATCTTTTCCATTGTGTTTCTGCACACCTTGCAGTGCTCCAGAATTCGTGGGGAGTTCTTCTTGCAGGAAATATATGGACCGTGGGTTCGGAGCTAGCCTACGTGAGTCTTTCTACTCTGCCATCTTGGCTCCACCTCCCATGTTATTCCCTTCTTAAGCCAACTCCAATTAGGATACGGTTCACTCTTTACCTCTCACCTCCCCTTTCCTCCCCTCCGTTGAAAAAGGGTTTTCTTGCCTATTTTATGTGAGAGATAATTTAGACCGTTCTGTTTCTCTCTTTCTCCTTCTCCCAATATATTCCTCTCTTACCTCTTTTATTTTTTTTAGATATCCTTTCATATTCAACTTACCCTTTGCCCTCTGTCTATATGTATATACTCATTCCAACTACCCTACTGAGAAAACTTTCAAGAGTTACAAATATTATATTTCTATGTAGGAATGTACACAGTTTAGTTTTAATAAGTCCCTTATGGTTTCTCTTTCCTGATTACCATTACATGCTTCTCTTGATTCCCCTGTTTGTAAGTCAACTTTTCTATTCATCTCTGGTCTTTTTATCAAGAATGCTTGAAAGTCGTCTGTTTCATTAAATGACCAATTTTACTCCTGAAGTATTATACTCAGTTTTGCTGGATAGTTGATGTTTGATTTTAATCCTAGCTTCTTTGATCTCCAGAATATCATATTCTAAGTCCTTTGATCTCATAGCGTAGGAGTTGCTAGATCTTTTGTTATACTGATTGTGTTTCCACAATACTTGAATTATTGTTTTTTGTTTTTTTTTTCAGGCTGCTGCAATATTTTCTCCTGGAACTAGTAGCTCTGGAATTTTATTACAATATTCCTAGGAGTTTTGCTTTTGAGATCTCTTTCAGGAGGCTATTGGTGGATTCTTTCAATATCTATTTTCTCTGGTTCTAAAACATCAGGGCAGTTCTCCTTGACAGTTTCTTGAAAGATGATGTCTAGGCTCTTTTTTTGATCATGGTTTTCAGGTAGTCCAATAATGTTTAAATTGTGTCTCCTGGATCTATTTTCTAGGTCAGTTGTTTTTCCAATGAGATATTTCACATTATCTACTATTTTTTTAATCCTTTTGTTTTGTTTTATAATTTCTTGAGTTTTCATAAAGTCATTTACTGCCATCTGGTCCATTCTAATCTTTAAGAAATTATTTTCTTCAGTGAGTTTTCGAATCTCCTTTTCCATCTGGCCAATTCTACTTTTTTCTTCTCTTCCTTGTTTTTCTTTTGGATCTCTTTTGCCATTTGAGTTAATCTGTTTTTTAAGATGTTATTTTCTTCAGGATTTTTTGGGATCTCCTTTAGCAAGCAGATGACTTGTGTTTTTCATGGTTTTCTTGCATTACTCTCATTTCTCTTCCAAATTTTTTGACTACTTCTCTTCCTTGGTTTTCAAAATCCTTTTTAAATCTTCCATGGCCTAACACTAATTCATATTTTTTTTTCTTGGAGGTTTTTGATATAGGAGCTTTTACTTTGTTGTCTTCTGTTTGTATATATTTAGTCTTCCTTGTCACCAAAGTAAGATTCTATAGTTGGGTTCTTTTTCCAGTTTTTGCTCATTTCCCCAGCCCTTTCTTTGACTTTTGAGCTCTTTGTCAAGGTAGTTCTCTGTTTCCAATGTGGGTAGGGGGATGTACTTGATTCTCCTACAATCTGTGGGGATAGAGCTCCAGAAACAGCAACTGCCACTGCCCTGAATGCTGCTGTGGATACCACAGGCTCCTCTGCCCTTTCTACCACCCTGGAGTGGGACCTGACCTCTCTATTCTCTCACATAGGTTCTATAGGTTTTTTCCACCAAGCTTCCAGTTTGTCCTTTTCATTTTTGGGTCATGAAATCTGAAAAATGCCACAGGTGGCAGAGATTCAGTGCCTCTGACGTCTGCTCAGGTCCCATCTGTGCTGGTGCAGCCTGCATTGAACTGCTCTCTGCTCCCAGCACAGCTCAATGGATGCTTCCCGTCGACCTTCCAGAAAGTCTTGGGCTGTATATTTGCTTCACTCCATCATTCTGTGGGTTCTGAAGCTCCATAATTTGCTTAGGAGTCATTTTTTACAGGTATTTGGCTTTGTTTTGTGGGAAAAATTCCTTCTTTTACTTGGCCATCTTGACTCCACCTCCAAAATTTCTCCTTTTCTGTTTTTATTATCTGTTTGGTTTATAGACCGAGAAGTGGTATCACTGAGTCAAAGAGTATGCCCAGTTTTATAGGCCTTTGTGAATAGTTCCAAATTTCTCTCCAGAATGGAGCTGGATATGGAGGAGATATTCAGATTAGGAATAAGGGCTAATCTATTGAGTACTCAACCATCACCTATTTTTCAGTATACTTGTGATAAAATACTCTAATCTTAACTGTTCATATGCCTACTGCAGCTGATAGTTGTAAATAATGCACTTGAACACTTGGCAGCATTATTAGATTTACAAGAACTTGGATTCCTTTGGTATATAAGGTTATCTCCATAACATGTGGAGGAATGTCTTTTGTGGAGAAACAAAATTATAAGTAGAAATGTATAGGACCTCATGGAGAAGAGACAGTAAATATTTTCTTTTTCGGTTTCTTACTAGTTAAGTGTATGGCATTCCTTGAAAATTCACCTCAGAAACTCAAGAAATCTACTCATTAGACCCCTTTCATAATAATAATAATAGATGAATATGTGTTCATGTGCATATATACATATGATATCTATGATACACATATGCATATATGTACACAGATACAAACATACAGATACATGTGTATATATGTATATATACATATGCATGTGTGTGTGTGTGTGTGTGTGTATAGGCTACTTAATGGAACAGTAGACAGTGTGCTATATAGTGCTGATCCTACACTCCAGAACCCTTTGTGAGTTTAATCCTGGATTTGGACATTTACTAACTAGGTGATCCTCTACAAATCACTTAACCTTGTTTAGTTCTTCACTGTAACATTAACTTGAGAAGGAAATGGCAAACTATTCCAGTATCTTTGCCAAGGAAACTGTAAATGGGGTCACAAGCATTGGATACAACTGAAACAACTGAAAAACAACAAATATTTATCCATATCTGTATCTATACACATCTATGTACATTTAGACCTCTATACCTCACCATTTCGTAGAGAGAATCAGATCTCTTTATTATTACACAGTAATTGCCTTTCTAGATTTTTCATATTCCTCACTGTTTTGTTTTAAGGTATTGATGACTTCTATTAAAGTTCAAATATCTAAGAGGCAATAAAATTGTCAAACATACTCATCCATTAACATTATTGTTACTGGATTATCTATCTGGTACTGCATCTGTGGGAATTGTTCAATGGTTTTATCTGAATTTAGACACTCTTAAAAGCATTTTCTGGGTCATAGAGGGTTTAAAAAAAAAGCCAAGGGTGAATTAATAAAACACCCAAGCAGACTGTGTTAGGTGTAAGGAAGATATATACACCATCATCATCTTGTAGGAAGGATATGTAACTACATTTATAGCAAAGTACCAAATGATACTTTAATGAAGATCAGTAAAGTTCTTTTTATGCTCTATGTTTAAAAAAATCTCTTTCTAAAATAGCTTTTTCCATCTTCTTTTGAATGATTAGAATAGTAAAAAAAAGCATAAAATTAAACTTGCTATTACTATTCCTCTCCCTCTTCTCCCCACCTCGAGTAATGAGAAGTAAGTTCTCAGATTCATTTCAGTATTTCACAAAAGTAGAGTTTGAAATATTTTATTCATGTCCTAAAAAATTAGATAGACTAGAGCTAGTTACATAAAAGTGACCAGACATTCAAAGCAGCAGGCAAGACTGGCCTTGGGGAAAATCCAGTGGAAATGGTATTCTAAAAGTGTACCTCCTATAAACCTCCTTTTCAAAGCCCCAATCACATAACCTGGTCTCATGACTTATCAATAACTCCTTTTCTTGCAGCTCATCTCTTTTCTTCTCATCCCATGAACTATTTTCAGACAAACCTTAGACTGAAGCAAATTTCTTATGTCCTTGCAGTCCTAAGAAAGGACAACTCAGTTACTTTAGCTTAAAGTAACTAGTACTTTCCTACATAGAAAACATTCTATTTTAGAATTGACCCCACATTTCAACTTAGTAACACTTTACTTCCTTAAACCTTTCTAAGTTAAATGCAAGGAACTAAGGGGATATATTTTCTTAAGTTTCATATTTGTACTCATTTTCAACGTGAATGCATGGAAGAGGCAGTAATTAGAAAATAGTCACACTCACCCTATACGGATATATAGACAGATTCCGAGGCAGATGGATAGACAGACATAAAAACAAGGGATGATCCGTAGAACAATGATAGTGATTACACCTCAAAAAAATTGAGGATATGTATACAGTACTAGTAAATGAAAGGGATTCTCTCATCTTTAGTTTTAGGCTATCAGAAACTCATAAAAATGGTACATCAGACTGTAAAGATAACTGAAAGTCATTATCAATTCTTTCACCAGCATAGAAGCTATATATGACTTCATTAGTTGATGACATGTAAGGAATAACACGTAGCTTATTGCATAATTTCAGTCTGACCTGAGGTGCATTATTCTAACAAATAAAGACATTATTTTCTGGTATAATGCCTACCTTCCAACACCAGATGACATATTAAAGAAACCAATCTGTGTGTCCTTTGTTATGAATTTGTCAGTTGCTTTTCAGTCCTTAACTCCAGAGTTTTAGTAATTTCTAAGTCATGTGAGTAACAGAATGTAAGACTAGGCATTTCCCCTGTCCTTACAACCTGAATTTCTGACCTCTCCCAAATATGTATGATATGCAAGAAGTAAAGACTTTTCATCTGTCTCTACAGACTAAGACATGATGAATCTTAACAAACTAAAAATTGCTTGAATTATTAGCAGTATTAATCCCCAATCCTTAAAGTCTCATTTAGCATCATCTCCCCCACTGTGTCACTTGGCTACAGCAAGGCTAAGCAAACTGATATACTGGCTGGCAACAGAACTAAAATCTACACCACTACTTGCTTTCAGGGTCATGGAAAAATCAAAAGATAAAAGCTTGCTCAAGGAGAGAAAGCAACATACTAGTATGTTTTTTTGCAATAGTGTTCAAATCAGAGAACAAAGAAATAAAGGAAACTAGAGCAAGATGTGTAATGTGTGTGTTTGTGTGTGTGTGTCTGTGTCTGTGTGTATGTGAGGAGGGATGGGTGGGTGTGGGTATACAGCCACTTGTCAGTCCCTAAAGCCTAAAGACAAAAACACAATATTTAGCTGTGGCAAGTATTTAGGGCAAACACTGAGACTAGTAAGAAATGATTCCGTGTGAGAGGAGGTTGTGATGACTTTGAGTTTGAGCCTCCACGAAAACTGCCATCAAAGGGGAAGGAATCAAAAAGTGAACAACAGAGAGTTATGTTTGAAATTACAGACATCTCAGGAGGAAGAAAACTTGAAAACCTTAAGTCTAAGCAGATAAGTCTAAAGGGAGAATTTTAATAACATAAAGGAAGATGGCCTTGAGTTCAGCTACAAGGGTCCACATATCTATGCATAAATATTGTAAGAAAAAAATAAGGAATCAATACCTTTTGGAGTAGAGGAGTCAGTAGCTTCCCAAATGAGCATGTAACTGCCAAAGTATTTTCCTAAGTGGTTTAAAAGAGAAATAAGAATTGTGGAAGCAGAATTTATTATCTGCACAGTAGAAACGATTGGGAGAATAGAAAAACTTGAATCCATAGTTGCAAATGTCTCCAAATAAATATAAGAAAACTATTGATCAGGAATGCAAATACACAGAGATAAATAAAAATCTGGAAGAAGAGAAGTAAAATATAATAACAGTAAAAGAAAATATGATCTCCCTATAGGTAAAGCCTATTAATCTCAAAGACAGGATACACAGAGATAATGTATGGTTAAGAATTTCATATTTGAAAGAAGAACATGAAAAATAAAACACAATAACAAAACAAACAAAAAACACTGAATATTGAGCATAATAAATAATACACAAAAATGTCTTGAATTTCAGAAAACAAACAAAGGGCCAAAAGAGAAAAAATGGTAATAAAAACAATGGTGTCAATTGATCAAACTTCTCTGGATTAATTTCTCAAAAAACAATCTAGTAACCCTAGGTATCTTCTATTCCCTAATCTCTTTGAAGACAACTGTCTTAAATCTTCCAAATGAAATACTGTTCTGCATTTTGTCCAATACTGCACAGTCACTATTTTGCCAGTTGAAGGAAAATATGGTGCCCTTGGGACATGATAGTGACAAGACAGAGAATAAGGACAATACACTGCAGATGAGTGCTCTCAGTCACGAAACCAACTTGATCCTCTGGTCTGAAGGACTTGTAGCTCATTCTACAAGGATATTTATAGGCAATGAAAACCCTGTAGAAGGAACTGATGCAGTTGAAGACTGAGCAGTCTCTAAGTTTAATTTACCAATATGAAATAAAGGAGAAAAGTATGACCTTCTTTTGCAAGGAGCTGTCACATGCTGTGCTATGACTTGGTTTTTGGACTGTGGAAAGTGATGTGTTGAATATTCTAAGACTTGAGACAGAGAAAAAAAAAGAACATGCCATAAATGTCACTTTTCCAGGTTTACCTCAAGATAATCAGACAAGCATGGCTACATCAAGTGTGGCTTATGTTATCTAAGCCAAGGTCAGGGTGTTACAGGATTATTTTATGTTACATGCTTCTCTGATTCAACAGTGTTGTTGGTAAGCAGATCTTTGCTTTGTTACAAATAACTTTTCTTTTTCAATACCCAGGAGTAAATGTATTGAAATCATAAAGAAATAAGTATCATATCTACTAACTATATGAAGGACAGTAGCATGGTAAATTGAGTCTAGATTCTAGTCCAAAGTCTTAGATTAAAATATGCTGAGTAACAGGCTGATCTTGGGTGTGTGTGTGTGTGTGTGTGTGTGTGTGTGTGTGTGTGTATGTGTATGTGTGTGGGTGTTTGTAGTTTCTTAAAAGGAAGAAGAATACATAATTATTGAGCTGGGCCTTGGAAAGATAGGAAGATATGCTATAAGAAAATGGAGAAATGACACTTGAATGAAGAGAAGTGTCATTAGACTGGTCTAAGTATATACAAACCATATAAATATTGTAATAGAAGACATTCTAAGAGCCTTGAAGCAATGATTCTTGAGCTCTCTAAAAGAAAGGAAGATAATAAATGCTTGGTGAAAAATCAAATATTAAGTTCCAAAAAGGTGATAAATAAAATATTAATAATGAAAACACCATATTCTTACTTTCCTTTCTTTCCACAACCTATGAGAGTGAAATCTTAATTAAGGCAATTGAGGAAAGCAAGTTAGACTTTCCAAATGAATCTATAGCGGACCACAATTTGATTGTTACAGAAGTGACTAAAATGTGGAGAGAATAGAAAATCTTGCTGATAGATTTGTTTGAATACAAAAATTATATCCACTTGACTGAAATGCCACTTTAAATTCTCTCCAGCAAAGTATTTCTCTTGTGTGTTCAAATCATGTAAGATTCCTTGAAAGATACGATGGCATAAATGAATGTGTTGGGATAGCTAGGTGACATAATGGCACAATGAACTAGGTGATATAATGGCATAATGAATGGCACAATGAATAACACACTGAAGTCAGAAGGACCTGAGTTCAAATCAGTCCTCACATAACAGCTGGGTTACCCTGATCAAATCACTTAACCCCGATTGTCTCCAAAAAAAAAAAAAGAAGAAAGAAATAAATATATTTTTAAAAAGTCATTTGGTTAATAATTTCAAGTCATAAAAGGAAGTTTTATACTCATTGAAGGTGTTTGTAACCTTCCTGTAAGGTGTACAGTATAAAACCGACTTTTGGATGAATATTACACTGTTGAGATTGTGTCAAGCTCTGTAGAACTTCCTAACTGAGTTTAATAAACAGCAGCTAGGTGCTGCAGTGAATATAACACTGGTCTGGAATCAGGAAGATCTGAGTCCAAATTTGACCTCAGACACTAACTGTGTGATCCTGGGCAAGTCATTTCACCCTATTTGCCTCAGTTATTCATATGTAAAATAAAGACACACTGAAGAAGGAAATGGCAAACCACTCCAGTGTATTTGCCAAAATATAGAATCAGACATGATTGAACAAGAACAAAAACAAACAAGACTTTGGCTTAGTTACCTAAAGAGGAAAAATTAAATAGATACATAAAGCTTATGGTTTAGACTGCTTTACAGTTGTACGAACAGTCCATAGGCTGCTCTGTTGGTAATAATAACTATATAGAGACTCTCTATCTTCAACAACAATAACAACAATAATGGTAATGTGTGATATTTATAGAGCTTTAGAATTTGCAAACCATGTACAGGAATAACCTTATTCAGTTATCTCTATAATATTATTGCAAGTCCCAAAGATATTATTATTTCTATTTTGAAAGTAAGTAAAATAAGTCTAAAAGAAGGCAAGTGATTTGCCAGTGATAATTGAATTCTCATTCGAACCCATTTCTTCCTAATTTCAAATCTCACACTTCTTTTTTTGCATTGCTGGAAAGTAAATGTATGAAACCCTAAAGAAATAGGCATCATATCTACTGACTAATAAGAAGTTTCAGCGTAGGAAACTGAGTCTGATTCCAGTCTATTGCTTTAAATATAAACATATTGCAAAATGGGCTGATCATATTGGTGTATATGTGTTACTTCTCTTTTAAAAATTTAAATTAAAAAAAAAGACTGAATAGCTTTTGACTTGGGTTTTTGAAAGATAGATTTTCAGTCGGATGGTACTAAGAATATAGAAATGGTAATAAGCTGTATGCAGAAGGATAAATTAAGTTCAGAATTGAATAGGAGAAAAAGAATGGGCCGGATTGCATTTGGAAAATTGCAATGTTTTTTAAATATCTCCAGATTTTCTTTGACAAAAAAAATCCCATCTTTTTCACACCAATATTTCTTTTTTCTGAGATGCTATGTGACTGCAAATATTACAATCTACAAGTTATTAAGCTGTGGGACAAAAGGCCAGTGAAAGGCATATGGTGGGCACTCATAAGTTGCAGCACAGTATAAACCAGGAATTTCATAGCAGAAAGGACATAAAGATATAATTATCTGCTATGGATTTAATTACCTTCTCTTTGCTCAAATACATCTAACCTGCCCCCAAATCTCTGGTTACTGCCAATCTTGTATCACCATCAAGTCATCCAGATATCTCAAAATGGATGTCTAGTAGATATTTTAAAGTCAGTATGTACAAAAACAAAGCATTCTTTTCTTCCTCTCCCTCTTCACTGTTAATGTAGAGGTCAGCACTATCCTCACTGTGCCACAGATGGGCAACAGAGTTATTCCTGATTTCTTGCTATCTGTCACTCACTCTCTCGTATCTGATCTGTTGTCAAATCCTGTCGATTTTACCTCTGTAAAATCTCTCACATGTATCCATTTCTCTCTTCTGATACTGACATAACTTTAGTGCAGACCTCCTTCATCTCATGCTTGTATTATTGCAAATACCTTGCAGGTGGTGTGCCTGCCTCATGTCTTTCCTCACTCCAATCCATCCTCCATACAGCCACCAAAGTGATTTTCCTAAAGTCAAAGTCCAATCATGTAATTACACATACACACCTACTCAGTAAACTCCAGTGGCTTCCTATTGCCTTTTCACAACAAATACAAAATGCTCTATTTAGCATTCAAAGACCTTCATAACCTAGTCCTCTCTTACCCTTCCATTCTTCTTGCACCTTCTTACCCCAAGTGCAGCTAGATAACGTAGTGGAAAGAGTGCCAGGATTGAAATCAGGAAGATTCACCTTCCTGAGTTCAAATCTAGTCTCAAACACTTATTAGGTATGTAACCCTAAGCAAGTCACTTAATCATGTTTACCTCAGTTCCTCCTCTATAAAATGAACTAGAGAAGAAAATGGCAAACCACTCCATTATCTTTGCCAAGAAAACCCTAAATGTTTCCACTAAGAGCTGGACATGACTGAAAAACAACTTTTTATACTTTTCTCACTCCAACATTCTTTCATTCAATTACACTGGCCTCTCTGTTGTTTCATGAGTATGATACTCTATCTCTGGTCTCCAGGCATTTTCTCTGACTGTCTCCCATGCCTAGAACACACCACCTTCTCAGTTATGCCTACTGACTTCCCTGTCTTCTTTTAAGATCTAACTAAAATTCCATCTATTATTCAGAAGCTTCCTTAACTAATTCTAGTGTCTCTCCTCTATTAATTATGTCCTCTCTTCTATATAGTTTGCCTTGTATATATTTGTTTATATGTTGTTTCCTCAGTAAGGATTGTAGGCTCCTTACAGACTGGAATTTTCTATTGCTTTATTTTTATCCCTAGCACTTAGCATATTTCCCAGAGCATGGTAGACGCTTAATATTATTTTTGTTAGTTGTTCCATTGACAAAATGAAATGAGTAACTGACAGGGGAGATGAACTGGTTATGTAGTATTAGAGGATAACTGATACACAATCCATGTGCACCATAATGTGACATAACCTGTCACAGTGACAGGTGAGGGTACATAGAGGGTTATTGTTTAAGTAGGTGGAGATAGTTCCCACATTGATGAGATCACAGATCCATTAAAATATCAAAATTATTGAGAAAAAGGAGTGAGGTAATTTTTAAAGAATGAAAACATTGTAACAAGTAGTCTTGTGTTTTTTAATTAAAAACATGCTTTGGAGACTAGATTAAAAAATCTGAAATCTTCAGGATATTTAAAATTATTCACTGTTACTTTTCAAAAAGAGATCAATGTATAAAGGCAGGACTGCAGTTAGTGACCTAATTCTTCCACTTACTAACTATGTGACCTTTGCTAAGTCAATAGTAAGTCAATAGTTGAAATTAGCTTCTTCATCTGTAAAATGGAAATTTAAAAGAGACAGAGCCAATATGGCAGAATAAAGACTCTTCCAAACTCCCTTTCAAACAACATTAAAATAATACTTCAAAATGAATTTTGAAAGAAGAAAACCAATGAAAGAATGGAGTAAAAAATTTTCTAGTCCAAAACAATTTAGAAGATTAGTGAGAAAGATTTGTCTCATTGGGGTGAGAATGCAGGACAGTCTATTGTAGGCCATGCCAGTTCAGGTCATTCCTCAGGAAGGCATCAGCAGACCTGGTTGAACAAATCTATAGCAGTGGTTTCCATAGCTTTCAATGCATAGACAGTAAGGGAGTCAGTTAACAGGTCAGAAGGAGATTACAAGGAACCCTTTGCTGCCAGTAGTAGCAGGATTCTTTTGCATTTCCCATACATGATGCAAGATCATGCATAATCCCAGTGCTAGCAGGAGCAAAAACCTTAGACAAGTTTCATGGCCAAAAATAGTGCCTATGGTCTCTCAGCATAGTCCAAGAGAGCAGTGAACAAATCTCCCCTTAGATCACACCACTTTGAAAAAATCAGAAAACTTATATACTTCTAGAATTACATTTAAAAACAGAAGCAATAAAATCTTGATAGTTGTCAACCCCCAGGGCAGGGTCCAACTCCAACATCCAGGTAAAAATCAAGATATAGGTTGGAAAAAACGCAAAAGAACCTGACTAAAGAAAGTTACTATGGTGACAGAGAAGTTCCAAACACAAAATCAGAAAAAGACAACAATGTTAAAATAGCTACATGCAAAGCTTCAAAGAAAAATATGAATGGGCCAAAGGCTCAAGAAATGATTATTATAATGAACTAAAGAAAGGATTTTAAAAATAAAATAAAAGAAGTAAGAAAAAAATTAGGAAGTCATTGAGAGTGATGCAAGAAAATCATGAAAAAAAGAGTCAACAGCTTGGTAAAAGGAAGCACAAAAATACTGATGAAAATAGCACCTTAAAAACAGGATAGACCCAATGGTAAAAGAGCACAAGAATGCACTGAAGAGAAGAATTCTTTTTTTAAATGTTATTTTAGACTCAAACACCAGAACACAAATACAGAACAGAGGAAATAAAAAAAAAAACATAAATAATGCAACTTTTATACAAAGTAAGGGGAGAAAAAGTATGTCATGTGCATAGCAGAACAGAAGAGCGGATTCAAAATATGTAACAATAAATTTTCATTTCAAGAAAGGATATATGAAAAATGTTACATATTGTGTTGAGAGATGTCCTTTTCTTTGCTTCATTGTAAATTTTCTTTTGTTCTATGCTGTGCTCTTTTTTACTTTGTTTTTTTTCTCCTCCCACAAAGATTGCAATTAAGTGTGGCTATATTTTTCTGTAGCTATATATGCACACATATACATGTATATATACATACATAGACACATACTTCCTCAAACATATTCTACTCCTTTGTTTTTGTTTGTGCATATTTCTTGTTTCCTACCCTTCCTGCCTCCTCTACTTTACTTCTACTTGCTACCTTGCCCTCTTATTACTTGTCTGCCCTCTTCTTCTATTCTCCCATTCCCATAAATCTAAACACCAGTTTATGTCCCCCATAACCTATTTCCTCACCCTCCCCTCTAGAGATTCCTCCCTTTTCCCCCCATTTCCATTGCTCTAAAAACCATTCTATACCTCCCTTTTATCTATTCCCTCCCCATTCCTCTAAAGATTCCTTCCTTGTCCTCTCCTGCCACTCTATCCTCTTACCTTTTAATTTCTTCTGAATTTAGAAGATTTCTGTACTCATATATATATATGTATATATATAAGTGTGTGTGTGTGTGTGTGTGTGTGCGTGTGTATGTATATATATATATAGTTCCCTCTTGAACCCATTCCCAGTGAAAGTCACTTACCAGAAGTACCAGCCTTTTCCCCCTAATTTGTCTTAATCAGTTCTTCCTCTTGTACTTCATTTGTATAAAATAATTACTATTTTTTGCTGTTCCTAAATGATTTTACCTTTTAAACTCATATTACACTCAGGTTTACCCCACTCTTTCTTATGAGCTACTCAACTATTAATCAGAATCTTAGGCATCTGTTTTGCATTTTCCGTATATAAAAGTAAATGGTCTGTCCTGATTTGAATCCTTGGTAACCAGTCCTTGGTATGTAGCTTATGTTTTTCTTATCTCTTGTATGTCAAATCTTCTAATAAGTTCTGTTTTTGCTTTTTTGTTCTTTTTAAAAAGTCTTGAATATCAAATATACATTTGTTTTTTTTTTTTAATTTATCATTATGCTTAACCTTGCTGGATATGATATGTTTACCTGGAGCCCCATACTGTTACAAGACCTGCAGTCCTTTAATATCTCAACTACTAGGTTTTATGTGATACTAATTGGGACACCATCATTGTTTTACTCCTATTGATTTTAATATTTTATCCTTGAGCTGGGGAATCTGACCATAATATTTGGAATTTGTATGAGTTTTCCTCATAGGATCTCATTTTTGGTGGTCAATGGATTTTCTTTTTCTGTTTCTACTTTCCCTCCTGGTTCTAATGCTTCAGGAAATTTTTCTTTAATTATTTCTTATATTATTTTATCAAGAGTCTGTTTTTGAACATAATGCTACATTAGTCCAATTATTTTTATTTTCTGTTCTTGATCTATTCTCCAGATCTGTTGTTTTTCTTAAAAGATGTTTCACTTTCTCTTCTATTTTTTCATTATTCATATTTTGTTTAATTATTTCTTGATCTCTTAAAATTTTGGTGATTTAACCTTGCCTAATTCTAATTTTCTTTTTTTTAATTCAACATATTTTTACTATAATATCCCTGTGTGAAGAAAGCTTATCAATGCTAATAGAGATCTAAAGTCTAATAAGACATGCATTGCCATTGTCCTCAGAGATCTTAGAAACTGCCTTGGGCTGTATAAGTGAGTGGGAGTGTGGTATAGTTTCTGCTTTCATAAACAGGGTTAAATGAGGCAGCTGAGCATGGTAGAAGAACTAGTATCCAATAATAGTACAGAATGTGACCTGATACTACTGTGAGTTTCTATATTCCATCTGTGTGGAAAGAAGAGCCATTTTTTTCCTGTTTTTTCAAGATGATCTAGGTTGCAGCTTATTACAAAATGGTTATTTAAAAAGGTTGGAGAATTAGGGTGAGGTTACATTGTAGAAGGTCTGAAAAACCAGTCAAGGACTTGTCAGTCTTCTTCCCCATGTCCTTTTTCTCAGCTACTGGTTGATTATTTTAAGTACAGGCATTCTTCCACCTACATAAAGATTCTAATTCAGCTGATTAATGAAAAAAGAGGGTCTCCAGGGCTCAATACCACAGCTTCCCTTGAGGGATGGTGGAATACAATGGAAAAAGCAATGGAATAGAGGAGAGGAGCCTTGGCTTTTCCAACAACTTACCATGGGCATTTTTCCCTCCCTCCTGATCTCTCTTTAGAGAGTCTCAGGGAGGGAGAGTGAACTTCACTGGGTAACTTCCTCACTCTAAGCCTACTTTCTCTTCTGTAAAGTGGGAATACAAATTCACAGAGTCACTGCAAGGATTTAAGACATCAGATAGTTATTGTAGGATCAGAAAAGGGGTAAAATGATTTTCAAAACCATGAGGTACTCTATGAAATGCAAAAAACAAGCAAACAAAAAATTAGTATGACAAATCTGGAGTCTCAGAGTTAGAAAGGACCTCAGAGATCTTCTAGGTCAACCCATACCAGAACCATGTAGAGAGGTAGTGACTCCATCTCTCTTGGAACATTCTAATGAGGGAAGGGACTGACTACCAAAGCAATCCATTCAACTTTAAAAAAAACTGTTATAGTTCAGAAATTCTTTTTGGCATCAAGACTGAATCTACCTCTCACCAACTTCTAGTCAATATCCCCAGTTCTTCCCTGTGGGACCAAGAAGAATGAGCCCCAGGCTATTATTATAGTACAACTGTTGAAGTCCTTAAGACCATTATCAAGGTCCTTTTAAACCTTCTTTACTTCCAACTAAACACCCCAGTTTTTTCAACTGATTCTTGCGAGCTATGATACTGGTAAACAAGAACATGAATTAGAAAAAAAAAAATACTAAAAGAGAAAAAAAAATACCAGAAACTTTTCCAATAAATACCAGATAAAGCAAAAAAAAAAAAAATAGGAATAGTAATAACTGGTGGAGATTTTCTCCAGTTTTAAGTGGGATATCTGGCCTGTCTACTTCACTGGGCAGTTGGGAGGATTAAATGAGAAAATATATGTGAATTTCTTTTGAGAAATTTAAAGTATTTAACTAATACAAGATACATTTAAGATTTTTTATTTTAAGATTTGAAAAATAAAATTAACTTGTCATGAAGCTTAAGTGAGAAGAAATCATGGAGACCTTTTGTAGAATTCATATGCTTTCAAGTAAGATAGTGTACAAAAGATCTTCAAAAGTTTGAGTGAACTTGTTATAAATTTATTGAAATGTATGTGTAACAAAAGAACTTTCCCACCTGTATCCCTCCCTTTGTTTATGAACAGTATTTTGCCTGTTTCATATACACAAGGAGCCTGGGTATGCTGGCTCCCAGGCATGTGGAAGGGGAAAGGCCCTCCTCCTCCCTCACTTGGAAAATGTGCAGTCTATGGCTCTTGCTTGTCTGTTTACTATGGAAGAAAGGGAAAGATTTTTGATTGATCGCTAAGCTAGAAACAGCTGTATGTATAAATGAATGTATTTCCATGTGTGGGAAACAAGGACAGAGTTCTGTTTCCATAGGATAAAAGTTTCCAGCTTTGAGCAGGGATAGTTAACCAGAGTTATTACCTAGCATGATCAGATTAAAGGTTAGAAACTTGTGCAGAGGCTTGTTGAGCTGTTCTAGGGGAAGCCTATCATGGAGGAGAACATGACGCCATGCGGCCAATGGATGGTGTGGCGGGAAGTCCAAAATTCAGAACAGTATAAAAGGGTTTGCTTTGGTCTGACAAATTATAGTCCTCCTATAGCCTTACTTAGGAGGTACTTGTTCATTCATGGGGAATGAACATGGAAGGCCCTCCCTCTACCTGAAGAGGGGTGGAGTCAGCTTTGGCCAAAGTGTTCAATTCCTCGGAACTCTACTTCAATAACTTTTCCTTGATACCTTTTCTTTGTGTCAAGCATGCTTCTAACACATGGGAGCTAACATAAATCTAATCCAATCTTCCCTGACTGGACTGGAGTTAGGAGGGCAGATTTCTGTGAGCTTTTGGGTGAGTGAGAAGCCTGCGTGCTCCCACCTGCTGCTCACATGAACTCATGGCCTTACAGGCCATGCACCAGATAGAACTTGGCTCCTGTTTGTGTCTTCTTTCTGTGAGATCTTGATATTCTCTATATCCAAGGGAAAAAGACAAAGCAGACAACTTGAACACAGAAGTTTCCACCATAACACGTGGACACAATTCAGAGTGTAGGCAAGTCCAGAGACAGTGTAAAAACTGCAATGTTGTTGATAACATCAGCATTGTGTTGAGAACATGTCTCTGGTGTAGTCCAGAGTATTATATTAAGGGTATTTGCATAATGATGAGTGCTATGTATCATTGATGTGTTTTCCTTTTACAAGTTTTCCCTAATGTTTAATTCATGCCTCATGCACAATAATCAGTTCCAATTATTGGTAAATGGAGGAACAAACGCTAGGGTTACAAATTGCCATAACTGTAGAGGATTTATGAATTTCAAAGACTCCTTTGATCCCACTAGCTAAGGGGCACTTTGCATTTTTGGAGGGGTGGAGGTAGCAATGTTTTGGTTTTGTTGATCTCTGATCACACCATATCATTTTTTCTCAGCACTAAGTTGTTTGTAGGCTGTTGCATACTCATCTGATTTCTGTTATATATTTAGTATTTCAACTAAAACCATTGTAATTCAAATTTGTTATTCATTCCAGGAGAATTTTTCCCACCCCACTATTGGTTCAGTTATGTACTTTTAATGTAAATGAAATAAATTTTCTTCTTATCAATTTAATTATTATTTTTTTTAACTTTATAGCATTAGTCATTAAACAAGACAGAACACAGTCTGGGACTAGATATGCCTAATGTTCATAGAATAATCCCTTCTTAAAAAACATAATTCAGAATTTATTTTTGTCAACAAAACCAGTCTGTAATCTTTACGTCTCCTTGAAGATCAGTTTCTCTCAAGATCTTAAGATGCAAACGAATTCATGAACAGTACTTAAACAGTAACATTTTCAATTTGTTCCCAGCTGGACAGGAAAATAGTATCAACAGCTGCTCTTGCCTTGGCTCCAGGCCCACACAGACCTGAATTTCAAGAGATAGACACAATAGCTAAAGGCAATGAATTGAAGATGCAAACTTTTGAATCTGAAGAGAGGAGAGAAAAGTTGTTTTTTTTTTTCAGCTATTAGTTCAAAGTTTTTTGTTCCCACTGTTTGAAGTGAAAACAACAGTTGTTTGCTAAAGGATCATATGACAGCTAGAAGAAATTCATTATTGAGGATAAATATAGACTTAATAGAAAATAATGGGAGAAAGAATTTTGAATATCTGAATTTTAAGTTAGCTTCACCTTCCATTAAAAATGTAAAGAAAACATATAAACATGGGAGAATTTTTGTAGAATTGGTGCTAATAATAAACTTCAGAAATTTTTCAGATCTTTAAATGTATATGCACGTCTATAAAATATAACGTGTATTTACATATATACAACATCAGTACATGATGACATAATATGACAGCACAATATAGCAATGTATAACACATGGGGGAATTATATGTGTGTATGTATGTATATATATGTATGTGAATATTCTGGTATCTCCCTGAGATTAATGTATTTACTCATATTCTAAATAAATTGTTCCTGAAGTCTTGCCTTTAAAATTGCTGTTTATGAAGGATGTATTTCCCTAATACATTTGAAGCAAGCATTGTTATATCAGGTAAGTGCCATTAATTACAATTTAAAATGGTTTGATCGATAGGTTAGATTATCATTTTCAAGAACCAAAATTTATTTTTTTTTTAAGTTAAGGATACCATTTATGTAGCTCATAGACAATAAAGCAATGTATTTTGCATTATTTTTTCACCCATGACTCAAATTTTCTTTTACTTAATAGTATTTTTTCCAATTACATGTAAAGATAGTTTTCAATATTCATCTTTTTTGGATTTTGAACACCAAATTTTTCTCTTTCCTTCTTTTCCATCCTCCCTCCCCAAGACAGCAAGCAGTCTGATACAGGTTATGTTAAACATATTTTCATATTAGTCACATTGTGAAAGAAGGCACAGAACAAAAGGGAAAAACCACAGGAAAGAAAAACAAAGACAAGAACAAAAAAGGGAAAATAGTATGCTTCAATATGCATTCAGAGTGCATAAGTTGTTTCTCTAGAGGTGGATAGTCTTTTCCATCATGAGTCCCTTGGA
Organism: Bettongia penicillata ogilbyi; assembly: GCA_023548195.1. NCBI lineage: Eukaryota > Metazoa > Chordata > Mammalia > Diprotodontia > Potoroidae > Bettongia > Bettongia penicillata. The sequence continues at coordinate 3,423,779 of JAJHZJ010000675.1, forward strand.
ATTGTCTGCACAGCTGTGAAGAGCTAAGTCTAGTATAGTTGTTCATCACACAATGTTGCTGTTAATGTGTTCAATGTTGTCCTGGCTCTGCTCACTTATCAGTTCATGTAAATCTTTCCAGGTTGTTTTTTTTTTTAATCTGCCTGTTCATTCTTTCATTGAATTCAATACAATAGTATTCCATTACATTTATATACCACAATTTGCTCAGCCATTTCCCAATTGATGAGAATCCTTTCCATTTCCAATTCTTTATCACCACAAAAAGAGCTGTTACAAATATTTTTGTACATGTTAAGTCATTTTCCCTTGTTTATGATCTCTTTGGGATATAGATCTAGTAGTGGTATTGCTTGATAAAAGGATAAGCACAGATTGATTCCCCCTTGGGCATAGTTCCAAATTGCTCTCCAGAATGGTTGGATCAGTTCACAGTTCCACCCACAATGCATTAGTGTTCCAATTTTCCCACATCTTCCCCAATACTTCTCATTTTACCTTTTGTCATACATATTAGCCAATCAGATATGTGTGAAGTGTTACCTCAGAGTTGTTTCAACTGGTATTTCTCTGTTCAAAAGTGATTTAGAGCATTTCTTCATATCTTTATAGGTAGCTTTAATTTCTTTATCTGAAAGCCACCAGTTCTTATCCCTTGACCCCTTATCTATTGGGGAATGAATTGTCTTCTTATAAATTTGACTCAGTATAAAATCAAGGACCCTGACATACACAGAAGGGCCTGCTGTACAGGTTCTTAGGCCTACTTTACTGAAAGGGAAATAACTTCCGAGGGGTCAGCAATCACTTTAATCAAGCACATGTATCATTCACTTGGTTCAAGGGAAAAGGTTAGCACCCCAAACTTCAGAGAAAATACGGAGAAATCAATAATCAGCAGACATGGTTTCCAACTGTCTGACATAAGCCATACATATATCACAGATCCACAGACTGCTCCAGCTGTCTGACCATTACATACATACATAGTTACCAGAGAGAGAAACACTGACATCTGAGTTTTCAAAGTTGGGGGATTTGGGGAGCTTCTTAAAAAGGGTCTTATCTGGCCAAAAAAAAACCACTTCCAATGAATAAGTCCTAGAGTAAAACTTTACCTCAGTATACTTATACATTTTTCAGAGTCAGTAAACATCATAGCCCTTGAGAACTAGTGCCTTATTAACAAATTATATGGGCCTTCTTACAAATCTTCCCTGGCCCATTAATGGGCCAGGGAAAATTTTCTTTAATCACATTATTCAATCAGAGGCACTTGATTATCCCAAAACAAAAACAGCAAAAGAACCTACTTTGCTGGCCATTAAATTCCACCCTTCCAGAATCCTTGACCTTACAATCTAATTGACCACGAGTCCTGGAACAAATAGAGGCATTATACTTTGAGATCTCAAATTCAGGTGATTTAAGCAGTCATATCGACCTAATAATGGATGAAAAAGATCTTCCTATTAAGAAACAAAATTATAGTAACAATAAGCAAAAATGCATTATCAATACACTCAGTTCTCTATATATGTTAGAAATGAGGCCTTTATAGATAACATTTGACTATAAACTGTTTCTTGTCTACTTTTCTCCTAATCTTGATTGCATTGGTTTTGTTTGTGCAAAACCTTTTAAAATTAATGTAATCAAAATTATGCGATTTGCATTTCATAATGTTTTCTATCTCTTGTTTGATCATGAACTCTTCCCTTCTCCATACATCTGATAGGTAAACTATTCCTTGCCCTCCTTATTTGTTTATGGTATTACCCTTTATGTCTAAATCATATATCCATTTTGACTTTATGTTGGTATAATGTGTGAGATGTTGTTGCTTTATGCCTAGTTTCTCCCATACTATATATAGTTAACTACTGTGACTTATGTACCTAACCTATTCCACTGATTCTCCTCTCCATTTCTTAGCCAGCACCAAATAGTTTTGATTGCCGATATATAAACATAGTTTTAGATCTGGTACAACTAGGGTGCTTCCTTTTATTTTCTTCAGCCCCATCTCTGTTTTTTTTTTCCCTTTCTCCTCCTACTTCCCAGCAGGGTAAGACAAATTTCTATATCCAACTAAGTGTACATGTTATTACTTCTTTGAGCCAAATTCAATTAGAACAAGGTTCAAACAATGCCCACCTCTTCCCTTTTTTTTCCTCTCCTGTAATAGGACTTTTCAGTTTCTCCATATGATGTAATTTACCCCATTCTGCCTCCCCTTTCCTCTTCTTCCAGTACAATGTTTGTTTTAAACCCTTACTTTTTTTTTAATATCTTCTCATCAAAGTGATCTTATACCCACACCCTCTGTCTATGTATACTCCTTCTAGTTATCCCAATAGAGATACAGTTTTCAAGATTTATGCATATCATCTTCCTATGCAGGTGTGTGATCAGTCTTTTTGAATAACATTTTTATTCTGTCCTGTTCACCTTTTAATAGTTCTCTTGAGCTATGCATTTGAAGATCAGATTTTCTGTTGAACTCTGGTCTTTTCATCAGGAAAGTTTGAAAGTCCCTCATTTCATTGAATGTCCTGAAAGATTATGTTTAGTTTTGCTCAGTAGAAGTTTCTTGGTTGTAATCCAAGTTCCTTTGCCTTCTGGCATATCATATTCCAAGCCCTCTGATACTTTAATGTTTAATTAGATGTTTAATCTTGACTGTGGTTCCTTGATATCTGAACTGTTTCTTGCTGGTTCTTTGCTGTATTTTCTCCTTAACCTGATAATTCTGGAATTGCTACAATATTAATTGGAGTTTTCAATTTGGGATGTTTTTTAAGGGGTGATCTGTGGATTCTCTCAATAGCTATTTTATTCTCTGGTTCTTGGATATCAGGGTAATTTTCCTTGATAGTTTCTTAAAAGATGCTGTCCAGGCTCATTTTTTGATCATGGTAGTCCAATATTTCTTAAATTATCTCTCCTGCACTTATTTTCAAGGTCAGTTGTTTTTTCCAAAGATATATTTTACATTTTCTTGTATTTTTTCATTCTTTTTCATTTTGTTTGACTAATTTTTGCTGTTTCTTGTCATTAAGTTCCACTTGCCCAATTCTCATTTTTAAAGAATTATTTTCTTCAGTTAGTTGTTTTACCTTCTTTTCCATTTAGCCAATTCTACTTTTAAAGAACATTGCAGAATAGATTTAAAAGAAAAAATGCTACAATATGCTGTTATAGGCCAATAGTTAACATAATGATATGCTCTTTTCTAGCCTGTTTTTTTATGTGAAATTAAGGAGATTATCAGTTCTAAAACTTTCACAAAAGGTGAGTGGGATGATTCCTTTGTATTGTGTTTTTGTTTTCTCCATAAATGTAGATAAAAATAATAGCCACAATTATAGCAGACTTGTCACTAATAATCCTTATAATTTCTAATATCTGTAATAATTTTAAAATTCATAATGTAATAATAATGATGATTTATTTATTTTCACATTGATATGGATGTTAGCTAGTCCACATTTAAAATTCATCACAGTTAATATTCAATTCAAATAAATAAGATAATAACTAGAGCTTAGTGTTATCTTTTGGCTGAGATCGAAGTCTATAATAAGTATCATAATATGAATCAGAATTTTGAACTATTTTTTACAGAAAAAGTACGTATTTGAGTGTATACATGCATGCCTAATATGTGTGTGTGTGTGGTTTCTATGTATATGTCTATGTGTCTATATGTGTTATATTACAAATATTTTCTGTGTTCTATATGCTATATATGTATATGTGTTTTTCACATGTGAGTTTTTACATAAGTATAAAATAATTTGAAAATTCCCTAAACTTACTTTTGGGTAAAAACGACATTTATCTCCTAGTAGATATATTCTTCATTTTATTTAAAAACAAATAAATACGTGGCCTATCTTTACTTTGGCCAATAAAGTCCTATTCTAGTCATGATTGTGGTATTGTGTTAATGTTGAATAATTGAAAATACTGTAGTAGACTGTAAATTTTATTTTAAGTACAATTAAAAGGTTTTTTTCCACAATTTTCTTTTTCACAGAAAATTATGCAAAGCTGAACCAGAAAAACATTGAATGGTACCATGTGTTAATATGATTGATGTGATATTGAAGATTTAAAATTGTCATCTCAGTGCCTTTGACTATCTCCTATTTCTAATAACCAAAATATTAATAATAATAATAAAATAATAATAATAGTAGTGATGATGGTGTTTACTGCAACACAATATTGACAAGACTGTTTTATCCTTATCTATAAAATAAAGGGTTTGGATTAAATGACCTTTGAGTGCCTTTCAGTTCTAAATGTATGTCAATAAATTTATTAGATTATATACAGAGACTGGCATTTTGTGTCAAAAAAAGATTTAGTTACTGACTGAATACAGAAAGCAAAGCAGAGGGAAAGGTTCATTTAAATATATATATATATATATATATATATATATATATATATATATATATTCACACAGTAATTATCCATTGAAGTAGTCTAATCAGGCTCATCCTCTTTTGGGGGAATTTACTAATAACAATTTGTGATGATGATGATATTTATAAAATTCCTTAAGGCTGTCACAATACTTTACAAATGTCATTTAGTGGATCTATACAACATCCTTGGGAGGCATGATTTGATAGAAAAAAGCCAGAATATTTATATTTAAACATTACATCTGAAGATATTATGCCACCTTGGATGAGTTCCAATTTAGATCACTTCTGATTGCTATCTTTACTCATAAGTATGTTGGATTTTCTGCCCTGAATTGCTACATTTGTAAAATGCTTTGAGTAACTATTTTGCCCTGTACTATAACAGAATATGACTGGCCTACACATGATCAGTTGTCAGTTATGGCTTGACTAGCTCCTGGTTAGACACCATGTTAGACAAATAAACAGAAGAACCTCAACTCAAGGAAGTTATGCTAATCATAAAGCATGTATATCCATTTACTCTAATTTGAGAGGAGCCTAAGTAGCAATAACTTCCTTATAGTATATTATTTGGGCATTTTTTAAATGTTTCTTTGGCTAACTGATTAATCCCTACAAATTAGCAAGTGTCACTTCAAACTCAAACTGTAAAAAAATCTTATTTTGACACAAAATGCCAGTCTCTGTATATAATCTAATAAATTTATTGACATACATTTAGAACTGAAAGGCACTCAAAGGTCATTTAATCCAAACCCTTTATTTTATAGATAAGGATAAAACAGTCTTGTCAATATTGTGTTGCAGTTAACACAATCATCACTACTATTATTATTATTTTATTATTATTATTAATTTTTTAATTAATTCATCTCTAATGATCAAGAATGAGCAACTGCTATACCCAGTGTACAGCCATTTGCTAATTTGGTCACTATCAACAGAACATGTTCAGATCACTGTTCCCCATCCACCCAGTTGCTTCAGCCTGAGTTTCTATCTAGTGTTCTGGTATTATTTAATCCTATCAAAATTAGGCCAGCTCACATTTATCCTCATTGCAGAAAATTTGAATTCTTTCTCAATTTCAGGTAACCTGTAATGTTTGCTCCCTGTTATATTGATTACAGTATATTTACTGATGTTAGTCATTGTGTTTTTGCTTTTGGCATCCACTAAAGAAACTTCAGAGCAAATGTCATAGCATTAAAACTTTCTGCATTGCAAATATTAAATGACCATGGAGTCATTTGTGCTATTTTCAATTTTCCCACTTCCATCCTCTTCTTATATTCCACCCCTCATGGTCATCACTGAGATAAATGTATACTAAAAGTCTTTAAAGTGGTATTTCATGTCATAATTCTAACAGATGTATAGAGAAACACATGCCTTACCATCATCTTGCTCATCTTGACTCATCACATGAATGATGCCAATTGTCCCTCTAATTCCTTGAGGAGTAAGATTCCTTAATCCTTGACTAGTCACTAAATGAAATCTGGGATATGTGGTCATCACAGTCTCTGAGGTCAGGTATTATCTTGGTGGCTTCTCCCAGAGGATACCATAATGCTCCTTATTCAATGTTTCATTTTAACTACCTGGTTAATGACTGACTCTGTAAACTTTTCGCCCTCTTGCATTGCTAGTATATTTTCCATAAATCACAGTAACACCTTCCAAATATTCTCCTTATAATGTGAAATTAAGAATAACTTAAAACTCTGTGTTAATCCACTGTGACTACTCAACATCACCAATGCCCACTTCTTTGAGGGGCAAAGGGAATATGTATTTTTATAGTGCACTATGTCCCAGGAATTTTGCTAAGTAATTTTATAAATATTATGTCATTTGATCACTTCTTTAGCATCTTTAAGGTGTAAGATTTCAATGGAAACATTACCTTAGTTTCCATAGGAAAATATAAGGGAAATGGTTGTATCAGTGACTGGAATGTGTACATTCACTGTATCCCTTTTCCCACCCTCAATATCTCTATACCTGAGGTATATTCTTTTAAAGTTGGTTATTTCACTTTTCCTTGAATCCAGACCCAAAATGTTAGAAGTTTCCACTCCATCCTCATTTACTGTTTCCATCTAATAGAAATGTTTTTTTTTTAAGCAATGAAATGGCCTAAAGGAAAGAGAAAGAAAAAACAAAATTTAAATTATACAGTTTTGCAGATGTTTCCATTTTTTTCTCCATTAATCAGTCTCCCACAAAATTATTAGGATCTGTCTGCAGCACTATAATGCCTTACTTTTAAGAGCATTATAAACACAATAAAATGTTTAAGGAATTAATTAAATTAAGGGCGATTTTCTTTAGAAATATTTCACTTAAACTTTGAAAATATTTATTTTCCCCTGATATAGTAAGAAAATACACCCCAAAAGTAGTAGAAAAAATTTGCCAGATGCCCAGTGGCCTTAAGCTACTAAGATAGTGATTGAAATTCCAAAATTCACAGATGTTAACCAATCTGTTAGTCTGCTTTGGGCCCTTTTTCTATCCTAGGAAAGCAACTAAAGTATACAGCGTAAGGTAAATACTTTTCATTTTTTTATTTTCTTGCTGCATTTAAATTAACACTATGCTAGTATCATGGAGTATAATATAATTTTACTCATTGTATTATGTATGAGTTTCTGCATTTACTTGTCTAACTTCAGTTTTCATATATATTTCTGATTTGACGGGGAGGAGAGAGAAAGACATTATTTCTCAATTTCTGTTTCCTAAATTTTGAATAGAAAACTGAAGGTTCACTAAATGTATAGAAAAAAATGCAAAGTAAAGTTTTCCTGTTTGGCCCACTTTTACATCATGGACAGCAAAAATTAACCTATTTATATCTCATACATCTTATTACTTCAGCATTAAAGTTTTTTTGGACCCCACACCATCTCAAAGACATCCTGTCCTTTGAGGCTGTAGGAAAAGCTCTTCTCATTATCCAAGTGAAGCAGTATAAAGGATATCTTCAAAGAAATATTTGAATAAAAATGAAGATGGACTCATTTTGTGGTGAGAATAAGAGAAAACAGATGCATAGCATGCATACTACATTATTATCCATATGATGTCAAAATATGTCAAGAAAGGCTTCAAATACATTACATATATAACTTATGGAAGGATGTGGACAAGAGTTGAACAGCATGGACAGTCATAGATGGCATGGTTTCTTTATCATTGAATGGAATTCATTATATTACCATGTGCCTTTCAAAGGAAGTAATGTGTTCGGGGCGATTCCCCGACCTCTATGCACGGGGCTATTCCCCGGCCTCGGCTTAGTTGGGTTTCTATGCACGGGGCTATTCCCCAGCCTCGCTTAGTTGGGTTTCTATGCACGGGGCTATTCCCCGGCGCGGCCTAGTTGGGCTTCTTAACCCCAACTGATCCCTCCAGGCTACCTCAGCCCGATCTCCTAACCCCAACTGACCCTACCAGGCTCCCTCAGCCCGGTCTTCGCTTGCTCACCTGTTCCCCGGTCTTCGGACGTCTCCGGTCCCTGCCGTGCGACCGTATGGCCTAGCTGCGCGACAGGGCTGTCCCCTCCTCCACGGAGGGAACAATGACTACATACTCGCCCGAGGATGTCAGTGCTCTTCACTTTATTGATGGCGTCCTTCTACATCTCTTTCTTGGTTACATCTCTCTCCAATCCCTCCCCGACAGCTCCTTATATCCCCAGCCAGAGCCCCACCCATGTTCCTCCCTAAGGGCAGAGCCAACTCCCTGAGGGTGGAGCCAGCTCCCAAGGCCGGTCCAGAGCTTGGCCCCAACAGTAATGTAATCAAATAATAATTTAGATTTTTTAAAAATATGCTGTCATTGATTATTACAGAAGTACACATTAAAACATCAAAATTGCTCTAGCAGTCTACCTCACATCCATTGAATTCATAAAGTTAGCAAAAAGAATAATGACAAATTCTGAAGGAGCTGGAAAGAAAAAAAAAATAGGCACACTATTGCACTATGGGTAGAGGTATTAACACATCCAGCCATTCCAGAAAGCAATTTGGAACAAAATTATTAAACTATGTGTAATTTTTGACCTGCTACTCCACCACTAGGTTTGAACCTTGAAAGAGATCAAAGAAAGAAAAAAAAGATTACAACATACTAAATATTTATGGTAACTTTTTAAGGAGATAAAGAATTGGAAACTATGGGAGTAATCAATTGAGCAATAAATGAACATGTTATGATATATGAATTGATGGAATACTATTTCTGCTGTAATAAATGATGAATGGGAGAGTTTCAGAGAAACCTCAAAAAACAAGTAGAACAATTTGTACAACACTAACAATAATTCAAGCAATGAACACCTACAGTTTCTGCTTTTTTAATTAAAAAAATTATCAATGGCTTCTGTGACACATTCATTTCCAAATACCTCCCTCCACCCTTGAGAGCAATCTCTTGTGTCAAAGAATAAAATAAAAAGATTAATAAAAGCAGTTCAGCAGAATTGACCAACCTATTAAGAGTTTCAAAATATATCCATTCCCACAGTCCTCCAGTTCTACAAAGAACTACCTCAGACTTCCTCAGGGATGTACTTTATACTTAGAATTACATAAATACTCAGTTTCCTTTTTACTTGTTTCTGTCATTCTTCCCATTTACATCACTGTAATACATTTTTCTTTCCTTTTTCCTTCTGCTTTATTCCACTTTTTGTCAGTTCATATATGTTCTCTCTGATTCTTGGGAGTCTTCTGATTCATTATTTCTTGTGGTGTAGTAACATGCCATCTCCTTCATGAATCTACAATTCATTTAGGCATTCCCTTAAGTTTTCAGTTCTTTCAAGCTGAATGATCTAAGGAGAGGTGTTTACTACTCTCCTGACCTGTGCTCTGATCTGTGACCTGCCACAAACCTTTTTTCTGCCCTGGAATTATGAGGAGAGATCTTACTTGTTCCACTGTGACCCACAAGTTCTGGTATACTTGTACTCCTCCTTGTCTTGGGATTTCCACCCAGATCTGAGTACGGGTAAAGCAATGGAATTCTGCCTTTAGTTCCAGGAAAGAAACCCTTGTACTGTCCTTCTGATCAACTATTTGACCTCTTTACCATCTGTGGACTGAGAGATTTTGAAATACTCACTGTCATTGCAGATTCAGTGGCCCCAAGGCCTACTCGTGGTTAGTTGGGGCCTGGTCTGTGCTGGTATAGCCTTTGCTGGACTGAGCTCCACTCTCACCCTGGTGTCACATACCTTTCCTGATGACCTTCTAAGTTGTCTTTGGATGGAAAACTATTCCCCCATCCTTTCATGAGTTCTGATAATCTAAGAATTGTTTTATGGCATCATTTAAAGGTGTTTGAAGAGGTTTGGAGGAGAGTTCATGCAAGTCATTACCTTTCCTCCAGTGTCTTGGCTCCACTTACTATAACCACAGTTTCAAAGGACATGAAACATGCTACTCACTTCCTGATGAAGAGGCGTTTGGCTCAGAAAGCAATTGAACCATTTTTTTTGAGTCAGTGTTTTGACGGCATACACATGTTTACAAGCCTTTATATCTTTTAAAAAGAGGCAGAAAGAAGGTCAAAAGAAGAGAAGGTAAATTTTTGTTGACTTAAAAATAAATAAAATTTAATGTAAAATTAAAATTATAGTACCTTAAAATTCAGGTAAATTTTATTAAAAAATTCCCTAAATAAAGTTAAATTTGAATAAAAACAATGATAACATTGACAATTACAGGGGTTACACTTTGGGGTTAGATAGAAATGACATCAGAATGAAAAGGGTCCCAGAAATGTCGAAATTACTTTTGTAGCTAAATGAAGAGTGATAAAAATGGTCTTACCTTCTATTAATATAGTTGATTCATTGAGCTGAATGACTTAGTAATAAACCAGATCCCTAATTTTACAATTTATAAATTCCAGACCCACCAAAAGCATTTAATATTTTGCCAGATGTTATCACCTTAATAATTAAAGATCCTAATCTCTTAATTTTCTATTTTCATTTCAAAGCTCCAAAGATATTGTGTGAACATACTTGTAAAATAGGTATTCAAAATGGAATTGGATATCTTCAAAATGAAAAATTAATTTGACTTTTATACCCAAAGGCTATTAGTTAATATATAAAGTTATAGGGTGAGAATTGGGTTTGGCACAAGATGTGCCACTGTCAAACTCTGCAACCTTGGGCAACTAATTTATTCCCCTTGGGTCTCAATTGTCTATATAATTATAAATGCTGAGTAATAACAGTATACCAGACAATAATAAAAACCATTTAGTTGAAATGTTAGTTATGCACCTTGCTATTTTTTTAAAAAATGGATAAAAACACAATTAAACTATATTCTTCAAATTTTTCGTTTCACAAAGGAAGCAAAATAAAAACACATACATATATGTATACACACACACACATATATATATATATAATGCAGCTAATAATTATAATACTTGTTCTTAGACTAGTTCAAGTTTCATAAGCATATGGAAAAAATGCCATCCATGTTAAAGTAGTGAAGTTGATTACAAAAGACCAAAATACAACCACTTTACCATTAATTTCCATGTAACTAATAGAGATAACTAAAGACAGGTACATATTGGCTTAAATCGATGATCAAATAAAAGACACATGCCCTCATTTAAAAGCAATTAGAATTTTCGTGAAGTACTATCCTCATCATATTATCCCATGTTAGTGTCCATCATAGATACTTGAGGTTTGACTACAAAATAATGTAATATGTTCTAGGAAACATGCCAGGATTTACATACAAATCCAACTTAATATTACAGTGTACATTTTAGGATTGAACTGAAGCTACAATATATTGTTAAATAAACAAAGAAAAACAATTTGAATTTTTTTTAAGTGCCTGGCATAGTGCCTGGAATATTGTATGCACTTAATTAATTCTTCTCAGATCAAACTGTTCATAGATTTTATATGCTTTCTTACTTTATTGGTTTATACCTATGATTTTATTAGTATGGTAAATTCCCAGCAGGACAACTTTTTCTACTAATGCATATTGGCAACTTGTCTATAATTCAAAGTCTTAGAGAGCTGCCTGAAGAAATAAGAGTTTAAATGACTTATGAACCTTAGAATAAGAGACTTAGCTTTGAATCTAAGCTTAAACACTATTTGTGTGAATGTGTGTAAATCATTTAAATGGGACACATTTCCCTCATGTAGAAAATGGGAATCATAAAAGCCCAGTGGTATATCAATTAAGCAGGCACTGCTAAACTGAGTCCAAAAGGTCTGGTGAACTTGTCCTTAATTGCTTTAACCCTTGTCCTTAACTGACCTTGTGGTTGCATTGGGTAAATTGTTCTAATGTTGCCTTCTTCTGCTATACGGGACACAGGCTCCCTCTGCTTCAGTTCTATCCCCACCTCAAACACTGAAAGAACAGTTTTATTTTTGACTCTCATCAAAGAGGTTGTGGGAGGGTTGAAGGAAGAAGAAAAAAAAAATTAAAAAACGTATCTACCATGCTACAAGCATGAATCACATGGAAAAGGTGGTTTTAGTCCCACAATAGAAAGGAAACTCTAAACATAGAATGATTATAAGCATTTGAGAGGGTAGTACCAAAACCTTGTTGAGAAATTTTGCAACATGATTACTCATTGGCTGCTTTATGTTTCATGTGGACTGAGTACAACCAACAAATGTCAAGTATGCTTCCTTTCCCCCCCTCCATTTCCTTCGGTATCTCTGTCAATGACTCTGTTTTCACTAATCTACCTTTGCCAACGATTCTCCTGCTATCACCCTGGTACTTGATATCCTTCTGCCCCAGTGCCCAGAAAAGTGGAAGATCTCATTTGTATTTCAAAGTCTTCTAAGACTGTACTGAAAGAAAAAGAAAAAGTATCCAGGACACAGTCTGGCTCAGGATGCTATGAGCTCATATCTTGCAGCTTTTGGGAAGAAAAAGCTGAAAATTTTCCTTACACTACAAGATGGGCAAAAAGAAGGCTCCAAGAAGTGGGAAATGGCCTTTTAATCTCTCCACAGAATTCTAACTTAGCAGTCAATTAAAAGAATCATCATGTCCAGCATAGAATGGTCAGAGAATATTCACATGTGCTATTGTACGTATATATACGTGTGTGTGTGTGTGTGTTTATGTGTGCTCATGTGATTAAAGTAAGGTGGGATGGGGAAGAACCTCTCAATCATTCATCCCCCCTGGAGTGATATTATATTTATACTGCCCATCTCCCAGGGTTATAATGGGGAAAAATGCTGTGTCATCTCTTAGCTGGATTGTTTCAATAGCTTTTCAATTAGTTCCCTTGTTTGCAGTAGATTCCATCTTATGCAGGCTTGTCAAAATTGTCTTCTGAGGCAAATGATCTGATCTCAGTTGACCACAGCAAAACGAAACAAAGCAAAAAAAAAAAAAACTACAAAAAAACAGTGATAAAATACATGCTGCTTAAAGCCATACATAATTTGGCAACAACCTACATGTCTGTATTTATTTTACACTATTCACTTCCCCATCCTTTCTGCAAAATGTATTCCAGAGTAACTAAATTGCTAGCTGTTCCCTGAACTCCATATTTTATATGAGATCTCCATGACTTCCTATATACTTTATCTCTATTTTAAGTTTTGTGACTAGGTAAAATGAGTGAAATCCAGATATACTGGCACACCTGTCTCCTAACATTGTTTTCACTTAACTCTATATGTATTATAATTGAGCTTCTATAATACGACTTTCTAAAGACTTGGGAAACAGGATGAGGGTGGCATAATTTGAATGGAGGTTCATGCTGCTTAATTCATGATAATAATGATAGTGATTATAGTCATAATAATTTTTCACACTGTTCAGAGACTAAAAGATTACTTAATGTCAAACTTTAGTATCACCTAAAGATTAATTTAAAATTGTTTGGAAAGGCTATTTATTCTTATCTTTACTCTAAATGTTGTGATTTAAATGGTTCTGATCTGGTAAAAATAGTCCTCCTAATCTTAAATGATGATGAAGATGTAAGCAGCAGTGCAACATTGTGAGTGTGAAATTGACTTTGGGGTAGTAAATGAAAAGCTACCAATATGAATTGAGAGAATAACATGCTACAATGTTTAATTTCTGTTTATTTTGCCTCCACAGTATTAAGATTTCTGAATCTGCTATACTGAAATGCAAACAATGCAATTAAAAAAAAGTTGTACTTGAGCAGTGTTTTGTGTGTGTGTGTGTGTGTATGTGTGCTAGTGTCCTCTCTATGTGAAAGAACTCAGTGATGCCAAATACGAAAACCCTGGAAGACAACCAGTGTTTCTGTCAATTCATAATGGCAGCTTTTTATCCACTGACCCAAGGTCAATTACTCTGTCTTTACTGAAAGATATAGAACTCTTTCAAGGCAAGATTTCACTGGGCAGAAACTCTGAATCTATTTTCTGTGATGAAATGTCAATAACTTCCCAGGCCAAAATGCAGTTTTCATAGAAACAATGGTGAGATTGCTTTTAAAATATATTCCACAAATCAATCCCTTTCTTTGTAAAGCACTGGGAAAAGAAAAATTAACAAAAGTTACCCAATACACAGCAATGTTTCTGTCCTTTTATTTTAATCCATTCAAATATATTACCATTTTGTCAAAAAGCAATTTAGAAAAGCACTGAAGGTCTTCCAATGTCTTTAATGTTATAAGCCATCAACTAAAATAGGCGTCTCTGAGAACTTTGCATTAATGATACCAGAAAAATGTAATTCTTTCGGAATCTTACTCACAAGACAACTGGTATTACCTGATTTAATAATGCAGAACTTGGAATATTAATTAATTTCCCCTCTTTGAGCAAGGTGATAGAGGATAGGATTTTATCTAACCATGTACACATGTAAGGAAGGTTTCTTGCTTATTACAAATAAACGATAAAAGCAAGGATATAGCTAGGAAGGAGGAACAAAATGATTCTTCCCAGGTCTTAGCCTTAGTTCCTTTGCCTTCCCCTCTCCTCTCCCCACTTATTTGCATGGGAGATCAAAAAAATCTGAGATTAAAAAGTGGAGTTCCTTGAAACACAATAGCCTTCGAAGTCTATTTGGGGGCAGACCTGTTTTTAAACAAATGCCAAATACAGTTTAACACTTGGTATTTAAGCAGAAAGGAATAAAGAATTTCTAAACCAAAGTCTCTCAGATGTTTTTGAGCAAGATCTTCTTCTAGATAACCACAAGCAAAGAGGCTCAGCCTTTGTATGGCAAAGTCTATCCTCTACAGTGAGGAAATCCCCTTTTCCGAAAGAGGAAATATCCATTCTGACCTGGGCTTGCAGAAACAAACAGATCTTCTCATGAGATAAAGCTCTTGAAAGTTTTTGTTTTCAACCCCTTCTCCCTACCCCTTCCCTAGTCTATTAACTTAATGTGTTAAGGATAATATCTTTATAAAAGGCTATACCAGAAAATCATATGGACTTTAAGCTATAAAACCACTAGTAAGGCTCACTTTTCTTCCTATGTGGAAAACAGCTGAGTAATTCAACTGAACACAGAACCTGAAATTAGAAAAAAATCTCCACAATACCTTTTCCACTGTTATTATACATTTTTTTTACAGGTGCCCACTCTTTCTACTGATGATATGTGTATTTGTGCAAGACTAGGTCCTACTGCTGAGGTTTGAGTGTGCTGGGACCTTAAAATAGTGACAAGACAGATCCTGTCTGAATGAAAGTGACCCAAGCCCTTCTTGACCTGAAAACTTTGTTAAAGAAAAGCCAACAGGCTAAATGCATATATTTTATGATTTAATTAATTAAACAATTCATTCTCCATAAAGTAACAGTTATATAGTACTATGGAGTCAGATACTATCTGACTGCCTGGTACAGAAATCTTCTGGTTTAAATACATTTTTCTGTGAGAAATGAATTCTCTTAGCTGAACAAATCATAAATCTAGTAAGACAAGACAATTTACATAGCAGTGTCAGTTGGGTTTTATGATTCCAGGCTGTGTAAACTTCCTCCTTGTAGCATATGTCTCTGTGACATTTGATAAGGACAAAATCCCACCATTCTAGTGGCAGACATCCTGTCCTAAACAGGTCCTTGAAATTGCTGACACAGGAAAGGGTACCTTTAACAAAGTTTCAACTGAAATTACAACCCAGGATATTTGTGTTCTTTCCTTATCATTAAGATGCTAGGAAAAGGGTCTGCTAAGGGAATTGCTAAGTCAGTCCCATTTACTTTGCTGATGAACCAAAAGGCATTCTCTGAGTTTACTTAAGATAACAAAAGAGACTATTAGGTACAGACTCTTCTTAGTTTAAGCTTTAGCCCTTATTAAAGTTCAAAATTTACATTAAATATTATCACTCTCAGCCAATGTAAAACAAAGTTTATTAAAGATCCACTAAAATGGCTAGGCCCTTAAAGAATCTGAGTATTTGTATCACTAATGTCAGTGGACTAGATTGAACCTGAGCCCTTGTAATGCTAATGTAAGCAGGCAGATAGAACCTAAGCATTTGTGATGCTTGTATTGAAAGCAGGTCAGAATGACTCTGAACCCTGTCATGGAAACAAGATGGATCTTACATACAGAAAGACTGAGGGAGGGATCTAGGTGTGGCCACATAGTCTGGGATGTCTGGGAGGTAACAGAGAAGGACTCAGAAAGGCCAGGTTAGAGGTAGCAGAGAATTGGGAGATTGAATATAAACCCCTATGAAAGAAAAGCTATTTGAGAGGATTACTGGGATGGATCAATGCCAGAGACTTGACCATGTGGAAAAATTAAAATTCCTCATTATGGGGGAGGAGTGTTTTCTCAGGGCCCTTATCCATCATGAGAACTGAGGATTGCCCCCAGGTGCTACACATATATTTGAATATGTGTATCTTTGTAAGTGCATACATATATATGTGTATATTTTGAAAAATGATTTTTCTTAGTAATCATTAATTTGGAAACTCAGAGCTTCCCCATCTTTCTTTCCTTCAAAGTTTAGTCCTTCTTCAGAAGAACTTAATCTAAATGCATCTATTATTGCTCATTATGTTGACCAGATAGGTTTGAGATAATGTTGATTCCTCCTTATTGTTATGACAGGTGACATAGAAATTGGTATCTTTTTCATCAGGATCAAGACCTAGATCACTTAAGACCTCATTTTAATATAGTCCACTTCCCAGTGTGTCCACCAACCAGATTTGATTGGCATCCCTTGGGAGCACCTAATCTTTGAAGTGCATATTACATGCATCCCCAAACCCCAAAGGAAGCCAGTTCATAATTGGCCACCCTAGGGGGAAGAGTTTTGGACTGTAACTCCTATGGAATGCATGTTGTAATGTTAATTAGAGAATTAAAGATGCCCTCCATCTTTAATGGGCTAGAATGAGATAATTTACTGTGTTCTCATTAACATATATGTTCTTCACTCTCCCTGTCTCATCATTTAATATCAGTGGTTAGGTTGTCTCAGTTTTATGTTTTAGTTATACATCTCTTAAAAATGTCCCCTTCTTTTTGATCACATGATCAAATGAGCACCCATCTTCTATTACCTACCAGGAATGTGGAACCCATGACCTTGAGGCCACATGTGACCTTCTAGGTCCTCAAGTGTGGCTCTATGACTGATTCCAAACTTCACACAACAAATCCTCTTAATAAAAAGACTTGTTCTGTAAAATTTGGACTCAATCCAAATTTCCCCTACTCAATGATTAGAAGGCCAGATGTGGTCACAGATTCCCCTTCCTAGACTATTACAAAGAACTCTTCATTGGTATCCCCATCTCCAGTCTCTCCTATATCTTTTCCTTCTCTCATGTTGTCCCTAATATTTTATTTCTAATTCACAAGTATAATCAGAAACTTGAGTGGCTATATATAGCTTTTTGGGTAAAATACAATCTCCACTTATAAAGCCTGTCATAATTTCTTCCACATTTATTATCAATTCCTCCCTACCCCCATTTTCTAGTTTTGAGTCAAACTGGGTTGCTTGTTCATCTCTGTATTTGCCATTCCAATACTCACCACCATAACTATGTATAAACTGGCTAGAAGGCTTTCCTCTCTCACCTCTTCATTTGAAAATTCCTAGTTTCATTGAAGATATGTCTTAGTGGCTGTCTCCTACACACAGCCTTCCTTGACTCCTCCAATTGTTAGTATTGCCCCTATAAAATTTTATTTTCTGTGTGTGTATGTGTGTGTGTGTGTATGTATGTGTGCACATTACATTTACTTATTTGTATAGCTATTTTCCCCAGTAGAATGTAAATTTCCTGAGGGCACAGATTGATTTCATTTGTGTTTTTTTATATATTTCCCTATAATCTTTCCATCCCATACATTTTAGCTCTTGTCTTTGTCATGGCATTAATCCTCCATAGAAGACCCCAGTCAATTTTCCCTTTTTGGTCTTTTAAAATATGTGATTATTGTAGAAGCACTCTTATTTGATATCCTTAGACATCTCAATATAACCCATATTTTGTGCATCTTCTTTTCTACTTGTATAGATCCCTTAAGATTTTTTCTTTCTCAATTTCCTACAAATTACCTTGAGAAAGAACATATTGCAGCCTATTAATACCTGCAACATCTCTTCATAGACCTTTAGATAACCTGCAATTTTTGTTCAGCTGTTAAGAAGTTCTGTAATTTTTAGCTATATATCATCAGTGAAGAAATATGATAAAACGAGTTTTATGGTAGTGAGCAACTAGGAAAAACTGAAACGTCAAATTTTCCAAATACCATATAGCTTAACACAGTTAGTTGTCCAGCTGCAGGATGTATATGAGATGCAGTTATATGTATATTTACATACTAATAATCAGAGGGCTCAGGAAGGCTTTCTATGGAAGGAGGTCCTTAAAATGAAGAACTCTACAAATTTATAAAGGAAAAAAAAAGACGAAGATGTTCTACACAGGGGAGATAACTGCTGCAGAGAGCTGGGGGTTAAGTCTTAGAATGCCAAGTACAGGGAATTACAAATAGACCAATTTTACTCAAATGTAAAGTATGTTGGGAGCTGATGTTGGGAAGGTAAAGTAATGGCAAATAAATCTAGAAAGATACAATACATTCAGATTTTGAGGAAATTAAATGCCAAAAAGTATGTTCTATATTTTATAGATAATACACATACATACATACACACATACATATAATATGTGTGTGTTTGTGTGTGTATGAAATTATAGGCAATAGAGAGTTGTTGAAATATCTTAAGGAAGAGAGGATTATGATTAGAGCTGTGCTTTAGCAATGTAAATTGAATAAGATTTTAATAAAAGAAGGAATTGAGATGTAATAGCTTGAATGGAAAAAAGTTAGGAAATTGGGATGTCATTCAGCAGTCTGAACAATAGATGTTATGGGCCCTGATTTAGGGGGTAGATACTACATAGATATGTAGTTAAAGAGATTGGAACAGTAGTCAGATATGATTTAGACGTAGACTGGCAACTAATAAGATCTGAAGGATAAGGTAGAAGAAAGGATTACTCACATTATGTTTCTATATCTATGTCTCTATCTCTATCCATGTCTTTATTTATATATCTGTAACTATTTCTCTACCTATATCATATATCTATATATTGTCTATCTGTAGCTATATAGAACCTATATCTGTGTTTCTATAGCTATACATCTACATCTCTACATATAGATATGGATGGTTATATGTCTTCTACTGATTAACTAAGTTGAACTAGACCTACTCTTAAGATAGCTTCCAATTCTAAATCCTCTCACCATTAAAACAAACCAATACATTGGCAAACCACAGGTTGAAATTTGAACTATCAGTATTTTCATCTATGTTTTACCTGTATAGATTGTTAGAAATTTTTTTTAAATGTTTGTACATTTCACTGAAAAGAAAACAACACTAGTATTCTCAACCACAATGTAATTTATTAGCATTAAGTGATCTGCAAATAATATTCAAAGAATTTATAACTGAGAAGGATTTCCCCCCACTCCCTTTGACCTTTCTGAAGTCAGTCTTAGTGACACTAGGAAAATTTTTAAATGAGCATGTTTTCTGCTTTATTCTTTGATTGATGGTGATTCCCAGTGAATTATTGAAAAAATGTCCTATCAGGTCAGAGGAATTTTTACAAGAGAAAAGGAATCATTGAGTTATAAAATAGTGGAGCTAAAACAGCCTCAGAAATGATTTGTAACAAATCCTTTATTTTGCAGAGATCCAGAAAAGTGACTTTACTGTTATACAATTGCTAAGAGACTCTAAGGTAGCACAGTGTTGATTAGAGTTTTACCCTATATTGCTTTTAGATGATGAATAGTCCAAATGATATTAATGTGAGTTTCTTGGTATATCAATTTTTGATTCTTGACTGCTTTTTAAATGTGTTTCTTTACTTGGAAACTGTTTGGTTTGGTGACCACATTTCTGGGTGTCATAATTCTAACTGTTCCTTATTCATCACTTCTCATGCTCTTTCTAGTTTGAAGAGTAACATATAAGCGTGAATTTCTATATCAAAATACAGTACAGTTACCACCTGAAGCCAGCCCAGTTGGCACAGCTATTAGAATGCTAGGCCTGAAATCAGGAAGACCTGAGTTTGAATGTGCCCTTAGATATTTACTAAGATATGTACAACCTTGGGCAAGTAATTTAACCATTCTTTGCCTTGGTTTCCTCATCTATAAAATGTGATTAATAATAGTACCTATTTCTCTGGGTTGTTGTGAAGAACAAATGAGATGGTAATTGTAAAGGACTTAGCACAGTGCTTGGCACATAGTAAGTATAATATAAATATTAGTTATTACTATTTTGCTGATTAGTTTCCCAACTAAAAACTAACCCAGTCTGTGATGAAAGTTGTGGTTTTTGTTACTGTTGTCGTTTTGATAGGTTCATACTTTAAACTTTCCTAGACTGAAAGGTCTGGAGACACTATTTAAGATTCCAGAGGGATTTCCACTCGGTGATGATTGTTCAAAGAAGGGTTTTAGTGGATGACTTTTTTTCACTGTATGCAACAATTTTCTTTTATTGCTAACATACTTTATAGATATGAATTGAATGTAAGGGGCTTCTTTAAATACATTAAAAACCCCTTTCTTTCTCTTCTCCAAGAAGAGAGTACTTAAAGCAAAATCTCATAAAGAGTTCCTTCTTTTCTATTTGGGGTCACCTATGAAGGAACAGCAATGAATAAGGACATCATGACACAAAATAAAAGTACTCCTTTCATCAAAGAACTTTTATAATGGAGTGTGATAGGATAGATTTATTGTTAAAGGTAATATCGACAGTATAGAAGTGGATTTAAGATCATTATTGTAATGCCTTGATATTTCAGTTAAAATAGCTAGCTTTTAAAACACCATTTTTTTTTCCCTGTAGCATTTAAAGTTTCTTTCAATGTTCCCTTAAAAGAGAATTCAGTGAGGTTGTGATAGATTGTATGCAAATTATTTAAAAAGTTAACAGTTTTGCAAGAACCTTTGAACTACGATATGGTATAAGATAGCCTCTGAGCATCTAGTTAAATTTTTATGAGATGTGCCCCCAAAACTTAAGAAGGAAGTTATATCACTATATAATCGATATTATATTCATTGTCAGTAATGGCTTTTATTTCCCTCCGATGATTTATCTAAAGTTACTCCTCTCAGTCACTACCCATGATACTCTCCTTTCAAGTTATGCTCAGCAAAGTAAGATTAAAGTACAACCTGAATTTATCACTGATGACATTTTGGTGACTTCGAGCCATCAATCCTTCATGATGGTTGGATGTCAGAACAAAGTCATCACAAATTATGCAATGTCATTCCATCGAAAAGAAGAATGTTGAAAAAGCTGATGAAGCATACTGCTCCAAAGTCTGTATCTCTCTATAGGAGCCATTATAGGCTACACTTTGTGATTTAAAAATTACTGAGACAAAGATCAGTTTAACAAGTAGTAGCGGATGGTGGTTTGAATTTTCCACTTAGATTAGACTAAGTTTAGGCAAGGTTAAAAAGTGTTTTATTTCTACTTCTGTATGTAATTATTTGTCTGGTCTTTACTTTCATCATGATGAAATACCAGTATGCACTGATGATCAGTAATGATACCATGTGTTCTATCACAGGTTCAATTCATATATAAGCCTCTTTATTTGAGTTTATAACTATCATTATGAGATCTGCCATCATGACTGTGAACTTGGGTGTAGACAAAGAAACTTTATAGATCAATTGGACATCCTAATAAGGTCAGAACCTTCCCATTGGTAGGTAACCATACTACAAGTGTCTCCTGTACAAAAGCTTCCGTATATATTTAATGTTGCTTTATGACCATTGCTAACAGATACCTTTGCCCAATATTTATGTAAATACTATGATGAATAAATTTTATATCACTTAAAAGAATGAATATCAAAGATTCACAGTTTCTTTAGTTCTAATAATTCGTCCTACTTTCCATTTATTTGTACTTTTGCATTTTGCTCTTCAGAAACTTTTGTAATAGAGAAGGGGACAATGAGAGATTTTTAAAAATCATTCCTTTGACAAATTACTTCTCTCCCCTTCCCAGGCAATTTTCTTCTCATCTATCAAAATAATTTTTCTAAAGTGTAGATCTGATCATGTTGCAACTCTTTCTCCCCATACAGTAAATTCTAGTGGCTCTCATTACCTTCCAGATCATCTTTGGAATTCTCTTTCTGGTTTTAGGTTGTTCACAATCTGGCCCCTTTTTATGTCTTCAGCCTTCTTATGCCTAGGTCCCCTCCATATGTTCTGTGATTCACATAACACTCTATCTTCTAATTTTGTGTCTTTTCACACAGGCTGCTATTCCATGGCTGGAATTCTCTCCCTTCTCATCTCGATTTCCTGACTTTCCTGGCTTCCTTTAAGTCTCACCTAAATTTGAACTTTTTTCAGAAAACTTTTCTTTATTTCACTTAATACTTGTATCTTCATTCTGAGTTTGTCTTTAATTTATCTTTATCAATTTATCAGCATCTTCTTTTGTACATAGTTGCTAGCAACAATACCAAGGGGAAGTCACTTAAATTTCTCAGCATTTCAAGCTAGTTCCAGGATTTAGCTATAAAGTCATAACTGGTTACAATCTACATTGGTGGAGAGAATTTCCCCACATCAGGTCAGTTATTGCTTCAGTGCTATCAGTAAAACTGTATATCTCTTCTTCTAATAAGTATGTGCCAGTTGACATTTGACCACCAATAAGAAAGAAAATACCAGATTAGTAATTTATGACCCAAAATGTAGTTAGCAGCAAAATATAACCCTTGAAAGACATTAGTGTGTTAGAGACAAGGATAGAGGAGAGGAGTAAGTAATGAAATTTTTACTTCCTCAAGTTTCAGGTTCTTTAGTTACAGATCTAGCAAGAGGAGTAATAAAAGGAAAGTGAAAAATTATAGAGCAATCTCATACAAATTTTATCTCTATCCTGTTTCATTTCTATTACTCATATTCTGTTACAGGTCTGAAAATATTTTCAATTATGAGATCACAAAATCACACAATAAAAGCAAACATAAAATACCTATAAGAACCAACATTTTGATTTAAAAAGCCAGGATTCAAAATGAATTATTACTAAGATATCAACATCTGTCTCATTTCTTTAGAAGAACAGAATAGTTCCACTGGTTCTAGCCAAAAAAATTTTAGAAAGACCCAGTCTAAGCATACTATTTTTGCATTATTATCACCTATAGTTACTCAGAAGGTTGTTGTGAGGATTAACAAAGATAAACTTTGCAAACCATAAAACAATATACCAGATGTCTTTTATTTCAGATATAGATTTTGAGGTAGAAGTGACAAGCTATTTTCTAATTAATATTAGCACACATTTTGATTTATTGCTCAAGCATTCTTTTAAATTTCTTCTCATATTAACATGGTCAAAGACAATACTGTTTGAGCGTGTGCATGTGATTACTAATATAATTCCCAAGTGGAATTCAAAGCATGATAAATTATGACATTTTCTAATTTACTAACCATATAGTAAATATAAACTTTTTTATTGATTATTAAGCTGAAGTTGACACTTCAGAGAAAATAATTCTGCTGCAAAACTTGGCCCTTTTTCCTCCTTTGATGGTTATTGAAGATGATGGGCTATTGTGAGCTTCCCCTGGATGAGAGAGGGGATTTTAACCTTCTTGCCGTCAAAGATATCAAGAAGCTCATGCAACATTACTTTTCTGTTGCTGAACAAAGTAGTACTAATGATAGCTTCAGGCCTCTGTTTCAGATACTGGTTTCTCACACAAATAACTGTTATGAGGTCCATGAACACATGATTTTGCTATTACTTTTGTCTCATTTGGGTTTATTCTTTCATGACTTAGTTGAAGGAATTTAGAGATGAAATGGACTAGGCATGACCTTATGAGGTTTGAAAAGTTAGAAGAGTCAGATATCAAAAGTTAGGCAGTCACAGTCCAAGCTAGAGTTTGTAATCTACTAGCAGAGCCCCAAGCAGTGGTACCCACTCCTTGATCATCAGTATACTGATTCCTTAGACAATAGGATAAGGATTATTTCATGAACTATGAAATAATCTATCAGAAGTAATGTTCATTGTGCCTTTGTTTTACATAAACTGCTTTACTTTTAATTCCATGATCACCAGGGATCAAGGAGTTATAGGAAGATACATATGAGTGTATATGTATGTATGTGCATATGTATATGCATTCATACATACATCTCCAGGTAATAGGTAGAAATATTTATTATTCTAATCTTGCTATACTTACATAGTAAATATCCCTTTATAAAAGTTATTTAATGCTAACTGATTTAATGACACTAGAACCTTAATTTATGGTAATCGATACCGAGGAGAACATATATAAAAAGGAGCTCAAGGTGATAGTTTTAGGGAAAGATACCACCGACTCCTCTATGTGCTACCCCTAGAGAAATGATGGGGAGATTTAGCTAACCTTGCTCTAGGGCATCTGCAACATTAGTGTGAGTGATGTATCACTTCAGCTCTTGATTAGAGTAGGCACAAGCATCATTTAGTTCCCACAAAGTATTTGCACTTTAGAGTTCACTTCCAAAAGAAGTGAACTTCAGATACTATGAATTAACTCCTCTCTCTTGTGAAATGACTTTGACACATACAAGTACAGTTGAATAGCCATACTAATACTGCCAGGCTATATGGAGTTGTGAACTGATCCAGCCATTCTGAGAGCAATTTGGAATGAAGCTGAAAGGGCTACAAAACCGTGCATACTGCTTCTAGGTCTGTATCTTAAGGAGATCATACAAATGGGAAAACAACCCAAATGTACAAAAATATTTATAGAAGCTCTTTCTGTGGTGTCCAAGAATTGGAAACAGTGAGAACATTTATCAATTATGAAATGGCTAAACAAGTTGTGTCATATGTAATGGAATACTATTGTGCTAAACGAAATGATGAGCAAGTGAAAATCGGAAAAACCTGGAAAGATTTATATGAATTGATGATGAGTGAAGTGAGCAGAACCAGGACAACATTATAAACAGTAATAGCCACATTGTGTGATGACTGACTTGTAGACCTAGCTCTTCTCAGAAATTCAAGGATCTAAGACAACTTCAAAAGACTCATGAAGCTATCCACATCTAGAGAAAGAATTTTGGAGTCTGAAGGCAGATTGAAGCATACTATTTTTGCTCTTTTTTATGGTTACTTTCTTTTGTTTCTTCTTTCTGGTGGTTTTTCCTAATGGTTCTGATTCTTTGCAACATGACTAATGTGAAAATATTTAATATGAATGTATATGTAGAGCCTATGTCAGATTGCATGCTGTCTTGGGGAAGGAGGAAGGCAGGGAACAGGAGAAAATGTAAAACTCAAAATGTTTTGGAAGTGAATGTTGAAAACTAAAAATAAGTAAAATAATTTAAAAATAATAATATAGTACCTTAAGAATTCTTAAAATCCCTGTTACTGGAAGTGTTCATATAAATAGTGGTGGATACTGTCCGAAATATTATGAAAGGATTAGTACATGAATTGAGTTGTTTGATTAGACTTACACAATTCCTTTTACCAATGAAATTTTTTTTTAAGTTTAAATAAGTAAACAGTGACTCTAGAGATTGAATTACATTGCAATTTAAGGATAGAAAAGAGATTAAAGGGAGTTAACAAGGGAATAATAAGTTATAAAGAAACAAGCTTCTGTTTTGAAGTACTTGAAACTGGAAATAAAAAAGGGGAACCATTGAATATAGTTTAGAAAAAAGAAGCAAGATAAGATGAGAATTTTCTTTCTCTGCTTAATGAAATATATTCATGTTTCAAATCTGAAAGTAGTAAAGCTAGAATAAACTAAAGGTGCTGAAGAGGAATGATATAAATGTTGAAGTTTTAG
The DNA here is from genome assembly GCA_023548195.1 of Bettongia penicillata ogilbyi. NCBI lineage: Eukaryota > Metazoa > Chordata > Mammalia > Diprotodontia > Potoroidae > Bettongia > Bettongia penicillata. The sequence goes on from JAJHZJ010000675.1 coordinate 3,449,657, forward strand.
CACATCCATAGGGGCTACAAGTCCTTCCTTATTCATACTGATGGGAAGGCTCTGTAGGGAGCAGCTAGGTATTTTTCCCCTCAGAGTTTAAAGGTAAGACTGGGGCTAGTGGTTTCACTACTACTAGGTAATGAGTTTTCATCATTTTGCACCCTCATTGATTATCACTTGATAGCAATTTTTACCAACCAGACTTAAATTGACTTTTAGAAATAGATATTTATGTATGCATGAATAAATGAATGTATGAATACATAAATAAATTAATGAATGGTGAGATCATTGATAAGTAAGTAAAATAGTAAGAAGACTTGGAGCAAAGCATTCTCCCCTTCCAGGGGCAAAATTTTCCATAAATGCATGCAGAGTTCAGGTGACAGGGAACTCAAGTTTATAGTACCTATGTTCAAATAACAGTCCTTTTCTCATCTTTATGGGACTCTCACTCATTCACCCTGTTGTAACTTTCTTCTGGACTCTTTTTAGGGCTTTGAGGTTGCTTATCCATAGTTTACCTATTTATTCCCCACATCCTGATGCAGAATAATGCCATCATTTATTCTAGAGACACTGCTAGAACATCTACTGGAAGTCAAATATCTTCTGATCTTTTCAAAGTTAAGCCTCTGGTCAAGGCAAGGAGAAGTGACAGAGACTTTTTTTCTTCCTTCTGTTTCTGAGAGATTATCTCTCTAGGGTTTAGTTAAGGCAAGTTTGTTCTCAAAGTCACCTCTATTGCTGGAATAATCATACTCTTTGGTGGATAGGAATTTTATCTCATCCTCATTATATATGATCAAGTGGCTTTATCCAGTTCCATTGCGTTTTCTACATAGCATCAGTTCATCCATTGGCATCCATTAAATTCAGCATTTTTACTACCTACTTTATTTTCTTTCTTTACTTCTTGCTTGATTCAATAGAGGCATTGCTCTTTCTTGTAGTTACTTTAAATGTAGGAAGGAAAACTGATTGATTATGTTGATCCCTACCTTTATAGGACAGAGTTACTCCTTTTTCTGAAGTATACTGACAAAATTCAAAAATAACAGAAGGTACATGAATCCTCAGTGGTCATGTAATCCAATCTGGACTAGAGCAAGAGTCTTCTACTTATTATTGGAGAGTTTTTGGAATCTTTCCATAGACCTCATTTGTACACATGTCACTCATATGTAACAGCAGTAGCTATGACTAGGAAGAATACTTTCTGCTATACAATACTTTAATATTCTTGCCAAAAGGAACCTTTAGGTTTGTTAATACAAATCTTTCATTAGACAGGTGAGGAAATGGATATCCAAATAGAGTAAATGATTTAACTAAGTTAGTGGCAGAACCAGGACAAGAAGTCAATACACATACACACACACATAATGTTTCTCATGTCAGTTATCTATACATCTGTGTTGTTTGGTATTCCCTAACCTTCTACAAAGGAGATTTTTATTCTTTTCTTCAAAGAAACAGGTGATTGGAAGCTCAGAGCTGGCTCCTTTTCTCTCTATAAAAGGGGTTATTAGACTGTAATTATATTTATTTTCTTCCAGTAGTCTAGAACTTTGGTTCTCAATATGTAGGTCATGGATGATTCAGAAGCCCTAATATACCTTTTGGGATCTGTGAGATCAAAACTATTTTCCTATAATATTAAAACATTATTTGCCTATTAAAATACCCCTCCCCTTTCCAGTTACATATCTGTACATGGCTTAATTTTCTCTACATACTTCAAGAGAAATAACATATCACAACAGACTGAAGGCAGAAGCAGATATAAGCCCAATTGTTTTCTATTAGGCCAGACATTAAAAAGATTTGGAAAAGTATGTAAAACCATGCCACTCATTTTTTTTTTGCTTTAGAAAAAAGTTTGTTTTATTTTAAAATGTACATGCATGCATGTGTATGTATGTGTGTATATTATATATCTATATCTATCTAATCTCTATACTTACATTAAAAAAAAAACTCTTTAAATCCTCAATACATTTTAAGAGTGTATAAGGTGCTGAGAATTGCTTCCTCAAAAAAATTTTTAGTGGAATAAATTTTAAGTTAAAATGTTTCTTAATGACTATAATTAAAGGGAATGATTACCCCAGGCTTGCATTTTGTTAAAACCAAAGCTATCAGTTAATCTTAATAAAAATGTTGTTTTTTTTAAATTAAAAAATTTCTTCTCTCAGTGGCACCCAGAAATGTGTTTTTTGATGTCACATTTGTCGCAGTGAGTGCTCTAAGTTTCAAGTGATTAGTAACAGAAAAGGCAGGCAATTTTCAAACTTTCTGAGCATTTGAGAGTGCCTGGTCCAGGTTCTTTTCCTGGTTTGAAATAATTAAAGATGCTTCCCCAAAGTAGCAGATTTATAGACAAAATGACTTTGATATTAGAAGAATATTGTCTCTACTCATGTTTTAGAAAAATCCAGACGATTCAGTGATTGCATTCCCATTCTGAAAAATCAACTTCATGCTGGATTTTTCAAGTATGACTAACAATAAATCACACAGGTCATAGGACAATCCATTTTCAGATTGATTTCAAGTGATATATTAATTTGTATAACAAGACCTTGGTGCCTTCTTCCTACCAACTTCCCCATCTAGATATTTCTCCTTCTCTAGGATCAGTGGTTTCTGTTTTAAATCTCCTTCTCTCATTTTGGCAAATCAATTACCCTCTAATTGCTTTACTCAATTTCAAGCAAATAAACTTTTAAGTTGAAAAATGATGCCCATTTTGGAAGCTCATTCTCTAAGAATGTACTGAAGCAGGAAAGCAAGACTATTCCTGATGTTTTGCTTGCTTTATAAATCCTCTTGTCCCCATCATCTTTAGAATTCTAATAAAAAGAATAAAATTTCCAGCTTTGAATACTTTCCTTTTTCATTACCCCGAAATAGCTGATCACATAAGCTAACCACTAAAATGCAATCATTAAATACAAACTAAAATGAAATATGTTTATAAAACTGTTTGTGTAGGCATTATCTAATGGATGCATGCCATCATGCCAAATCACTTTATTTTCTTAGCAAATTGTTTTCACGGGTTTATGTTCAGCATGCTATTTATGAAATTTAATGTGATTCAAAGTAATAAAGATATTTGCATTTGAAGTAGTCCTTAAGAATGTTATGGGGCAAACAACATTACTTTACCCTGCATTTCAAATGTTTCTTCTACAGAGCAGCTGGGCAGGACATTTCTAGATGATTCTAGTTTGTGTTTTACTTCATCTTCAATGACTACTTAAAAACAGAAAAGACAAAAATGAAGCTATCATTCTTGGAGAATAGAAAGAGAGAATACTTTATCTTAGAATAAAAGGGTCGAGTATAAGGGACAGCTAGTCATTTGCTGCAGTTTTCCACTGGGCAGAGGATGGTTCTTTGAATGTTATTCTAAGAAAGATGCTTACTATATCGCTAAATCTTCCTTACTTTTTTCTTTTTTAGGCATCTGTATTCAAAGGTTTGTTATACAAGGATATAATGATGAGTAATGAGTCATTAAATGTGTTCTTGACTCTATCTCACAAGATTTCTTTTTTCATTTACTCTTATTTTCAACCCATAATAATTAAATTCATTCTTCACAATGAAGTACAAATTGAAGATCAATAGTAAATCAAACAATCAATAGCTATTGATTAGGCACTTACCATTCTATCAGTATATGTCCTATATCTGTGGATACAAAGAAAAAAAATAGAGATATATTCTTACCTCAAAGAACTAAGAGTCTCATCTAGGAAGACAATAGTATACTTATAGCTCTGTATACAATAGATATCAAATGATTTTAGGTATAAGGCACTAGTAGCTTGAGGAACATGGGCTGCTTCATGTATTAGCTGTGATTGTTTGGAAAATTTGCAAAGAAAAGAATCAGTGTAAAAAATTTTGCTTGTGTATATGTCCATCTAATTTAAAAAGACATTTAGTGTTTTATTTTCCAATTAACCTGGATGTTTTACTTCTATATACTTTTTTTTGAGCAAAGATGATATCAGTGCTCAATTCACTTTTTTAAAAAATCTATAAAAGTAAGCTTTCTTTTACTGATCCATCAAATTACATAAGTTCAAATGTGCCACATTATGCTCACTAGCTTCATTCTCTTATGCATCAGTAATTTACCCCAAATAACAATTGGCTGGAAATAATGCTCTCAAATAACATTTAAGTTTGCTCTGATTAAATGGCCTTTTACATTTAATGAAAATCAGTCAATTTAATCAAGGACTGGTTTTACTGAATTCTTTTTTGTTTGATTTGAATGGGGTTCTTGGTTGTAGTATCTTGGGTTATCTTCACTGGTATCTGGAAGTGGTAGTGATTGAGGTGCTAGGATTTTTACCACCTTAAAAATGAGAAAGGTAAAGGTGAGCATAGTGGATGTAGAATTAGTATATTTAAAATTGATGAAGTATAAAATTTTAGATGGTATTGCAGAAGAAACATACAGGTATAATAATAGACAGCAGTTCATCTCTCTTCATAGACTGAAAAAACCAAATATCAAAACAACTCAAACTTAAAAAGTCACTATTCTTTATTCTTGTAAGTGAGTTTTCACCCTTATACTAAGGGTATGTACATCCACACACAAAGGTGAAAAGTAGAATAATAAGATCATACCCATTTGCTTTCTTGTTGGGAAATGACACTGGTGACCATCAATTAAATAAGAAAAACTCAAATTCAGATCCCATTTGTCAGACAAACTGGCTGTAGTACCTTAAAAAAGTCATTTGCCAACATAAATTTAAGACAGGAGATCCCAATGTCAATGAAATCATAAGTACCATTTGTATTTCTATCCTGTCTTTCAAAAAGGAAGTGGAGTGGGGGAAGGGGAAGGAAAGACTTGGACAAAATCGTCAACAGTCTTAGGTTGATTCTTCCTTCTTATTAGTTACTTAATAAAATACTTATTTCTTGCTGATTTTTCCCATTGACTGACTGAAAGATGTAAAAGAAGAGTGAAGGTAAATTGAATTTCATCTTTTAGCACATTATGAAAAATTATTTCTCACCAAGTGAATGCCTTCTATTGTCTTGTTCTTATTAGGCTCATCCTAGTTAGTAGCTAATCTTATTTCTCTTTGTTTCTGCAATGTATATATTTAATATTTGGTTCTGGAGTTTAAATCAAATTTAGTAGCTTACAGTTGCTGCAATCTATCTCCTTTTGATAGTAAAGACTGCATTTTCTAGACAGAATGTGGCTATATAAGAAAAAGATGAAATCGAGTAGGGATAAGGGTAAAGTTATTTGTTTAGGGACAGATCTATAAATAAATCAATACTGACTAAATAAATTTTATTAAATAGAAAAAGAGAAGACTTTGATTTGAGCCTGGGTTTATTTTTAGCAGTATGGTTTTGAAAATTATTAGAATTATTTGAGCTTTAGTTTCTACATAATGAACTGAACTTAATATCCATTTAAATATCTTGCAATGTTGTTCTGTGGATCAAATGAGACACCATAAAAGTGTCTCATAAACTATAAGCATAAATCAAATTAATAAATCAGCAATTCAAGAGGAGTAAGGAAAAATATCAGTTTGGTAGCAGATCAAATGAAAAGCACTTCTATTAATGATAAGGACCAATAATTATTTCCCTCACTCTAATCCATTTCATTTACCCTATTTTTAGAGTAAATACCATGTTTGATTTTTATCACTGTGCGTTATCAATGCATAGGGAAACTAGAGCATATTTAGTAAAAAGGAAAAAGAAATGATCAGATTAGAAATCAGTTATAAATAAATTGTTAACAAAAATAGATATCTTTAGTCTAAAGAAAGAGCTATCAGTATCTTTGAGTATATGAGTATGTTTTATGAAAGAAATAATCAGTAGTTTTTAATTATCAAAAGACAAAGGTATTGTAAAAGAGAGATTTGGGCTGACTACAAGAATATATTGCCAGTCATCGTATTATATTACTATATTAACAACCAGATGAGCCACTATATGTAGATCTGTTTGTTCCAGAAAATCCTCAAAAAGTGAACTCACAATCTGTCCGTCTATCTATCTAGTGATCATTTTATATACTTACCTATATGTAGACTTATCTATGTGTAGTGTATATGTATATATTATATATGTGCATACATTAATTTTTTTGTTTATATCATCACTTGGGGGAGTAAAACCACATGGTTAAACCAAATGGTTTCTTAGAGCTCCACTTAGTTTTATTATCATGAATTATTTATCTTCTCATTTTTTAACCCATAGTTGTGGAATTATTTTGACCTTGATTGCTACCAATGCTCACATAATTCTAAATTGGGAAGATTATTCAGAAAGCTTGTGGAAACATATTGTATACAAGATGGGCACTACTGAATGAGGTGCAATTCAGAATATCTATAACGGGATAACAGATTCATTTACACATTTTGAATATTCAGAAATCATTCCAAACTCAGAAGAGAATAGGTTTGGATTAGCATTGACAAAAATTGTGCAATATCCAAGATAAATAGTTAAAAGAGACTGTCTTTTCTCTAAATATAGATTTGTCTTATAACAGCTGGCCTTTTAAACAAAATCATCTCCTTTCACAATTTAAGGAGTAGTCCCTACATCTGTAGAGCACTATTCATTATTTGCATAAAACTTCAGTACTCCTTGTATGAGCAACATATGGTTCACTTTTAAACTTTCCAATTTTTGATAGAGTTTTACATTTTCATTGTACACAGTGCATACTATAATTGAAAATAATGACGTATAAATTTTTAGATGGTATGTGAAGAATAAATGTATAGGTGTAATAATAGACAACATTTCATCTCTCTTCATAGACATAAAAAACTAAATACCAGAAACAAAATCACTATTCTTTACTCACATAAGTGAGGATTTATACATCCATGCACAAAGGTAAAAAGTATAACAGCAGGATTTTAATGGTTTGTCGTCTTGGAGGGAGAAATGACACTGATAAGTATAAATGAAATTGTATACATGACACACATTCATCATATATTCGGGGTATCCCAAAATCTTCAATGTATATTTAAGCTTTAATAACTTCAAAAGTATACATTTTATAAACTTAGAGAAAACATTATTTGAAAATTTGTTTAAATTTATTTTGCATTTATTTTATGTATATACACATAAGCATATACATGTACATGTGATATATATGCATACATGCACACATACAAACATATATATATATATATACAGATAGATAGATAGATAGATAGATAGATAGATAGATAGATAGATAGTAACAATATGGGGCAAGATACCCTTGTCTTGATGCACTGTGTATATGACAGTGCATGATGGATGACATTTTCTCAGATGGGTGGATTAGTATAAGAAGTTCTCTTGCTTGACCACTTTGGTCACCTGATCTATCTCTATTCAACATTTTCATGTAGGATATTGTCAACATTTCCATGTACTCATAGAAATCCTGTTCTTTGGATGATTCTAAGACATCATAAAAATGATATTCAGTCAGTGATCATATACTGAGGAAAAGAGAGAAAATCTATTCGAATGATGGTGGTTGTGTTCAAATTTTATTGGACTTATGAAAAGGTATCTCAAATGCAAATATTAACCATTTTAAATGTTACTTTCTGAAAATTTGTAGCATTTCAAACTCAGATGTTATTAAAACTTATTTGCACTAAGACTTTGGGACAACCTGTTGATCTATGTTGGGGAAAAAGTGAATAGAGAGAGAGCAAGCACTTAAATTGTTTATGAATTCCTCTGGCGAGAGAGTTGGAGAACATGGAACAGAAAGATCATTGAAAGAATTGAGAATGTGTAGCCTGGAGGAAATACCATGTAGGTTTATGATGTCTAATTTCAAGATGTCTAATTTCAGTAGATTTATACTGCTTGACCCCGGGATGTGTAACACATGAAAGTTTTAAAAAGATTAATTTGGTTTTGATGTTATGAAAAATTTCTAACTCCCACACATAGAGCTACAAACATATGAAATGGGCTGCCTTTGGAGTTACTTCATTAGATGTCTCCAAGAAGAGGTTGGTTGAACTTTTATTAGAGATACACATCTTGTTGTTTTGATTGAAAATGTCTTTATAATCACACATAGATTTCACTGGAATTCCTGAAGTCCCTTTGAATTCTGTGATTTATCATTTGGACTGTTGAGTGTATTTACCAGCCTGTCTGTGTCCTTTGTTTTTTGAAGAAGACTATGACATCAGAGAAATGATGACATGATTTGCACTTAATTTTATTTTGAGTGAGGGAGGGCTGTGCAAGATCACCAACCTCCCTTTCTCCTCCTGAGCCATCTGGGTCCAATGACCAGATATTCACCAGGAAGACTGGAGATGGCCCAGGATACAATGGGAGATCTTGGCCTTTTTAGGCTGGTCTTTTCAGGTACTCAGTTAGAGGAGGTAACATCCATTGAATGAATAGGCCTCTCTAAGAAGTAGTCAGGAAATGGTCCTTTTAATAAACAAAAGAAAAAAATAACTAAATCAACTGTTACTAGTGATAATCACTCTAAGTCAGCCATTAAGTGGAGCTTGGGCAGGGACCGATTGTTGTCCAGCCCATGGGCCTCAGAGTGCACTGGATTTTAGGATTTGGGAATGGGAAGGAAGGAATGAAGGAAGCAAGAAAGGAAGAACATCTAGCCAGTAAGCTCCAAAACCCTAAAAGAAGGAGAGAGGGAGACAAAGGGAGAGATAGCTGTATTACTACCTGTATGAATGAATGAATGAATGAATGAATGAATGAATGAATGAATGAATGAGTGAATGAATGAATGAATGAAGCACTTATTAAGTGCTTGTTATGTGCAAAACATGCTAAGTATTGGAAATTAAATTAGAAAGATATGTAAGACTGCCTCTGCTCTCAAGTAAATAACAATCTGATGGGGCAAAGAAGACATCTGGAAGCTTTTGGCTAAAAACTGGACAAAAAGGTCTCATGTTCAGTACGCCCAGTGGTAAAGCAGATATTAATGCTTTTCTTTAATGTCATTTCCACTCCTAAAATCATATCAGTTTCTAATGTTGAACCATTTGATGGTGCCAAATACATGAAAGGATAGATTTTTAAAAGGTATTTTGATGAAATAAAAAAGCTTTATTTCTCCTAAATGTACTTTTGTTAGCTTTAAGATTTGGGGGATGATATATATACGATTTAGCCACTTTACCTCCTTTCCCTCAGACATCTTTTGGACCAAAGAGGGAATTTCTCATCAGTTTAATTTGATGTCATTTTTTTAGTAATAATTTCATATTAAAGTATCTATTTCCTATAGACTCTAAAATAATTAGTCATATATAATGATAATTTATCAAAAAGTATTAACATTTAACACTGCAAGGTAGAAATGGAGATTGGATATTAATCTTCCAAAATTTCAGTGTTTACTATTTAAAGAATTGATTACAATAATAAAAAGTAGAATTATGTATTATCATGGTGTTTGAATAAATTTGGCATTTCAGTGATGATTTATATTACAAATAAATTACATTTTAAAAAATGGAAAGGTATTGATTATAATTATTGTATGCTAGGGAGAGGAATACCACCTCCTACTCCCGCATACTCTATTCTGATTGTCACAACTCAGGACAACAGATTAAATCACAAGAGTTATAAGGATAAATATTAGGTGATTTATCAAAATAGAAATAAATTAGCTAATGAAAATATATTAAATAATACTCAAAAAGATTAAGTCCAACCTATGTCTTTGAAGCCTAATGTCAAAAAATTGTATTGTAAATGCTATTTTAAGGTATTCAAGTGAAAGAGTATTTAATTTCCTTATTTTCAATCCTAAATTTCTTTGAAAATATATTATCAACAAATTGCATAATAAACACAAAATATTCATAAGTTGAAAGAACTTAAATATTGTACTATTAAACAAGTAGTTGACTATAGTTGTGAAGCGATATTTGTCAATCCTGGAAAACTACTTTCTGAAAAGCAACAGCAACAACCAAGTTTGAAGGCAATCCAAAGGACAAGAAGTAGATACATAATAGGCATAATTGTTTTTATAGCACTTTTGAATAAGAAGTGATGTAAGGGATATTGATGAGTATATACACACACACATGTATACACACATACACATATATACACACCTGTATACATATATACACTCACATATATTTATATATACACACATACATATATATAATATACACACAGAGATACATACACACAGAGATACATACACACACATATGATCAGAAAAGGTAGTGTAATGTAATTACAATACATGTAATAAAAGCAATTAGCTCATCTGGGAACGAAAATTGTGATATAAGCAGTAAATCACTGTATCTCTCCCATATTCACCTCCTAAAAACTATAAAATAGCACCTCAGAACACATTCTGGAGCAGTGGAGGCAACAAAAAGATGGCAGAGAGGTTTTTTAACCCAGGAGGTGTGGAGAATTGGTAAGAAAGAACTGTCTTACTCAATTGAAAGGGGAGCACATTCCAGGAGAGAAAGAATCCCAGCAAATTAGTAGCAAGCTCCACCTCAGGAAACCAGTGGAAGATCCTGAGCTCCAGTGCATTTGGATCAAGAAAATACAGACACCAGAACTCCCCACATGCATTAGTATATTCAGGAGAACCAGCAGATTTCAGCTATAAAAACCATCATACGCTTCAATTTTGCCACAGAAAAATAGACACTCTCCAGCTCCATACCTGTGTATGCCTTAGTATGGCTTCTGGTAGGCAAGCATAAGCCAGATCTTTATATGCATCAGTATAGAACAGGTCATGCCAGCACACTCAAGTGGCTAGACGTCCACACCTTCAGTGTAGTCATGGTGAAATGCAGAAAAACCCCACAAGACCTCAATGCATCCCATACAACACCACTAGGACCTCAGCTTAGCACCAATTAATCTGTCAGAACTCTATGGCCTCCAGCAGCACCAACCACTCCAAAAAGTACCATTTCAACACAGTATCAGACATGAAGGTCTCCTCTGGTCATCAGGACAACGTCAGCATAACACCGTCTAAAGGACCAGGGCCTAGAACACTAGAACAAAACGTCTGAAACAGAATCTCTTCCTGGGAATATAGTTTAAAAGAATTTAAATTTTAAAGAAAGGAAAGAGCTACCCCTCCCCCCAAAAAATAGATGAACAAAAAATAACTAAAACATGATCTGACCATAGAAAGTTAATATGGTGTCAGTGAAGACTAAGACACAAACTCAGAAGAAGGTAACAATATGAAAACATCTATGGGCAAAACTCTAAAGAAAAACAGAGCATGTTTTCAAGCCCATGAAGAACTTATGAAGAGCTCAATAAAGAGCTTAAAAATCATACAGGTGAGGTACAAGAAAAATTGGGGAAAAAATTGCAGTAATAGAAGAGAATTATGGGGGTTAAAAGAGTCAACAGCTAGGAAAACTACTTAAAAAGTAGAGTTGGCCAAAGACAAAAGGAGATATAAAAATCAACTTACTAAAACAATTCCTTAAAGATCACATATGGTCAAATGGAAAAGAAAGTACAGAAGCAAACTGAGGAAAACAATACCTTAAAAGTTGGAATTGGGCAAGTGAAAGCTAATGATTATGAGACATCAAGAATCAATCAAACAAAATCAAAAGGGTGAAAAAAAAAGTAGAAAATGTAAACTTCTCATGGGGAAACCAACTGACCTGGAAAATAGATCGAGGAGGGACATTATCAGAATATTGGACTACTTGAAAATCATAATCAAAAGGAGAACCTGGATAGCCATTTTCAAGAAATTATCAAGGAAAACTGCCCTTAGATCATGGAACCAGAGGGCAAAATAGACACTGAAACAATCTACCACTCACCTCAGGAAAGAAATCTCAAAATAAAACCTCCAAGGAATGTTTCACCCAAAATACAGAAACCATCAGGTCAAGGTGAAAAAATACTGCAAGGGTCCTGAAAGAAACAATTCAAATATGAGGTACCAACAGTCATAATTAATAAGGACTTGCCTGCTACAACATTAAGGACTGGAGGTCATTCAACATGATATTCCAGAAGGCAAAAGAGCTAAGACTATAAACAAAGATCACTTACCTGGCAAAATTAAGCATAGCGCAACAAGGGGAAAAAAATTGGTATTTAACGAAATACAGGAATTCAAGCTGTCATAAAGACCAGAACTAATCAAAAATTTGACTTCTGGGTTGAAGACCCAAGCATAAACAGATAAAAAGAGAAAAAGAGAGAAAAAAATGAAAGAATCAATAGAGCTAAACTATTTACATGCTTACATGGGAAGATGACACTTGTAACTCTTAAAAAATTGTATCACTAATAATACAGACAGAAGGAATACACATATAGAGAGGGTATAGGTATAAGGTAAATTTGAAGGAATAACCTAAAAACATTAAGGGATGAGAAAGAGCAGAACAAAGTGTACAGAAGATAGGAAGAGTTGGAATGGGGTAAATTATTTCAGGAGGCAGGAAAGATATATTACAGTGTAGGAGAAGATGTGAGGGTGGTTGACGAGAATCTCTTGAACTTTACTCTTTTCAATTTCAACTCAAAGAGTAAATAATATGCACAATCTGTTGAATATAGAACAATGTCTTACTTGACAGGAGAGAAGGAAGGGAGAAAAAGTACAGGGGTAGGGGGGACCTCACAGAAGGGAGGGCAGATCAGGGGGATGGTAGACAGTAACAAAACTCTGATGAGAAGGGAAAGGGTAAAAGGAGAGAGAAGATAACCAAGAAGAAGAATAGGATGGAGGGAAATGCAGTTAGTAACCGTAACTGTGAATGTAAATAGGATGAACTCTAATAAAATGGAAGTGGATAGCAGAGTTGATGAAAAACCAGCATCTGGTAATATGACATTTACAAGAAACATTTGAAGCAGATAGATGCACAAAGAGTAAGAGTAAAGGGCTGGGGGTGGGGGAGAGGTGGGGTGGATGATGCAGAGCCATGATGGTGGAGGAAAGGTAGGACTTGTCTGAACTCTTCCAAAACCCTTCCAAATACCTTTAAAAAATTAAACAAATTCTAGAGCACCAGAACCCACAAAACGGTACAGTGAAACAAATTTCCAGCCCAAGAAAACTTCGAAGGTCAGTAAGAAAAGCATGTCACACCTGTGTGAAAGTGCAGTGCAGATGAGTGCAGACTGCACCTGCATGCCCCTGGCCCAGCAAAGGAAAAGCAGACTGCAGGGGCACTGAATCAGTAGCAGCAGCAGAGGCTGCTTCCAGACAAAAAGGGAACTGAGCAATTGCTCAGAAAGAGATTGCAGAATTCTCTTTGCTAGCACTGGGGAAATACACCATTGCTAGGCCCACACTCGGGTTTGGGTTGTAGTCTTGAGTGGCAGTCCCAGGGAAAGCAGGAGCACTAACTTACAGAATTTACAGCCACAGTGGAACTGGGACCCTCCTCTTATTGACAAGGTAGTAAAGAGTGCTTGTGATCACTCATAGACCAGAGCACAGACCAGGAGAAAAGTAAACCCCTTTCCTTAGATCATACCACCTTTGAATTACTGAAGACTTGAAAAGGTAACTAGAAGTACCTTTGAAAACAGTTCACACAACCCTTGAATATGGAGACAGTGTGCCCTCCACTGGAAGCAGAGTCCTATTTAACAAATAGTTAAAAATCAAGTAATAGGCTGGGAAATTAGGGGAAAAAGGGGGGAAAAATCCCCTCTGATTATTCAGACTTAACATGGAGACAAGGAAGATCAAAACACATGTTCATGACTACAAAGTGAAAGCTGCTATGTCAAAAGCATCCAAAAATATATATGTGAATTTGGTCTTAGGTCATGGAAGAGCTCAAAAAGGATTTTGAAAATCAAGAAATAGAGATAGAGGAAAAATTGGGAAAAGAAATGAGAGTGATGCAAGACAATCATGAAAAAAATGAGTCAACAGCTTGATAAAGGAGACAAAAAAAATACTGAGGAAATAACTCCTAAAAAACAGGACAAAACAGATTAGGTCAAATGATAAAAGTGGTCCATAAAGTCAACGAGGAGAAGAATACCTTCAAAAACAGAATTGGCCAATTGGAAGAGGAGATCCAAATGCTCACAGAAGAAAATAATTCCTTAAAAATTAGAATGAAGCAAACGGAAGTTAATGACTGTATGAGAAATGAAGAAACAATAAAACAAAATGACAAGGATGAAAAAAATAAAAGACAATGTGAAGTATCTCATTGGAAAAAGCAACTGACCTGGCAAATTGATCCAGGAGAGATAATTTAAAAATTAATGCAGTACCTGAAAGCCACAAAAAAAAAGAACCTAGATATCATCTTTCCAGAAATTATCAAGGAAAACTGCCCTGATATGCTAGAGTCAGAGAGGAAAATAGAAATGGAAAGAATCTACCAATTACCTCTTGAAAGAAATCCCCTAAGGAAAACTACCAGAAATATTATTGCCAAATTCCAGATTTCACAGGTCAAGGAGAACATATTGCAAGTAGCCAAAAAGAAATGTCAAGTATCATGGAGTCACAGTCAGGATAACACAAAATCTAGCAGCTTCTATATTAAAGGATGGAAGAGCATGGAATATGATATTCCAGAAGGCAAAGGAGCTAGGATTACAACCAAGAATCACTACCCAGAAAAACACAGTATAATCCTTCAGGGAAAGGAAATGGATCTTTAATGAGATAGAGGACTTTCAAGTATTCTTGATGAAAAGACTGGAACTGAATAGAAAATTTGACTTTCAAGCAGAAGACATGAGAAGCATAAAAAGGTAACATGGAAAGAGAAATCATAAGAGACTTAAGTTTAAAGTGTTTACATTTCTACATGAGAAGATGATATTTGTAACTCATAACACTTTCCTCATTATTAGTGTAGTTGGAAGAAGTGTATGTGGACAGAGAGTCTAGGTGTGAGTTGAATATGAAGGGATGATATCTAAAAAATAATATTAAGCAGTGAGAGATGAATGTGCTGGGAGAAAGAGAAAGGGAGAGGTAGAATGGAGTAAATTATCTCACATAAAAGAGGAAGGAAAAAGTGTTTACAGTGGAGGGAAAAAGGAGGGAGGTGAGGGAGTGTGAATGAACTTTATTTTTTTCATAATTGGCTCATAGAAGGAATAACATACACACTCAATTTAGTACAGAAATCTATATTATCTTTCAGGAAAATAGAAAAGAAGATAAGGGGATAGGAAAAGGGGGGACAGAAGAGAGGGAAGAATGAAAAAGACAGTGGTTAGAAGCAAAGCACTTTTGAGGAAGGACAGGATGAAAAGAGAGAGAGAATAGAATGAAAGAAGAGCGAGATAGATGAAGGGAAATACAGTTAGCAATAGTAAAAAAAAATGAAGCAGTTTCTCTGGTAAAGGCCTTATTACTCAAACAGAGAACTGATTCAAATTTACAAATATTAGAATATTCCATAATTGATTAATGATCAAAAGACATGATCAGTTCTCAGATGAAGGAATGAAAATTTTAGCCATATTGAAAATACTCTAAGTCGCCCTTGATTGGACAAATGCAAATTAGAATTATTCTGAGATACTAGGTCATACACTGGTTGATAGGAAAGAAAAGGTAAATGATCAATGTTGAAGTGGAGTGGTAAAAATGAGACACTAATGTGCCATGGTAGAGTTGTGAACCCATTTAACTATTCTGTAGAGCAATTTGGGACTATTCCCAAAGGCTGTAATACATGCATACCCACAGAACTGGCAATACTATTACTATCCCAAATGAGATAAAAAACAAAAAGGAAAAGGACCTATCTGTACAAAAAATATGTATAGTAATTTTTTTTGGGAGGCACAGAATTAGAAATTGAGTTGTTCATCAATTGGGGAATGGCTGAAGAAGACATGATATGTGACTATAAGGTAAGACACAGTACTACGAGAAATGATGAGCAGGATGCTCTCAGAAAAACCTAGAATATCTTTCATGGACTGATGCAAAATGAAATGTACTGTGTACAAAGTCATGCAATATTGTAAGATGATTAGCTGTGAATGACTTAGACCTTCTCAGTAATCCATTGATGTAAGACCTGTCTGAAGGACTTATGATGAAAACTGCTCTCCATCTCCAGTGAAAAAACAGATTGCATCCAAATTTATTTTACTTTATTTTGATTTAGTTTTATTTTTGTTGTTAATTATCTGCATTTTCTTTTACAACAGGACTATTATGGATTTGTTTTGCATGGCTGCACATGTATAACCTATGTCTAATTGCTTGTCTTCTCAATGGGGGTAGGAGAGAAATTGGGGATAGAGGAGGGTAGAGAATTTGGAATGCAAATTTTTTTTAAATGAATGTTAAAAAAATGTTTTACATGTAACTCAGGAAAAATATTAAATAAAAATGAATTCAAAAAGGTAAATGGTTTTAGAACAATATATTATTCTTCAACTGAAGTAAATAAAAAGGAAGGGATAGCAATCCTGATCACAAAATAAAAGCAAAAGTAGACCTAATTAAAAGATATAAGGGAGAAATCTATGTCTTGTTAAAAGGTACAACAGAAAATGAAGCAATATCAGTACAAAATATTAGCACCAAGTGATACAGAATCCAAATGTTTAAATAAGTTATGTGAGTTCCAAGTAGAAATGAACAAAACTATACTAGTAGAGGACCTCACCTATCCCTTCTCTGAATTCGATAAATCCAACCAAAAAATAAAGAAAAAAGAAACTAAAGAGACAAATAGAATATTAGAAAAGTTAGGTATGACAGACCTTTAGGGAAAACTGAATGGAACAGAAATGAATATATTTTTTTCTCTGTAGCACATGGTACCTAAGGGAAAATTAATCATGCAATAGGGCATAGAATCCTCAAAATCAAATGTAAAAAGGCATAAATATTAAATGTATCCTTGTTGGATCATGAGAAAATAGAAATTACATTCAACTAAGGATAGTGGAAATATAGGTTAAAATTAATTGGAATAAGTGGATCAAAGAACAAATCATAGAAACAATCAATCGTTTCATTTAAAAAATGACAAACAATGAGACAACATACCAAAATTTAAGGCATGCATCCAAAGCAGTACCTCAAGTTAAATTTATTGCTCTAAATTCTTATACAAAATATAAAAATAACAGATCACTGAATTGGGAATGCAAATAAAAAAAGAAAAAACAAGAAAAAAGAAATTAAAAATCTCTAATTGAGCACCAAATTTGAAATATTGAAAATCAAAAGGAGATAAATGAGTTTGAAAATAAAATTTAAAAAATTAAGCAAGTAAATAAATCTGAATAATTCTAAGAGCTGCTTTTATTAAAAAACAAGACAAAAGAGAACAACCCACCAAAAACAAACAGTAAGATAGAAAAACCATTATTTAATTAATTTTTTAAAGGATGAAAACCAAAAATCCATGATCAATAAATGAAAGAGAAATACCGTCAATGAAGAAGAAATTGAAATTATCTTTAGGAAATATTCTGCCCAATTATATGCTAATAAATCTGACAATCTGAGTGAAATGAGTGAATATTTTCAATGTATATATATGTGTATATGTATGTATGTATGTATGTATATGTATACATAAATTATCTAAATTAACAGGTTAGGAAATATAATGACTAAATAAACCCATTGTAATTGAACAAGTCATTAATGAACTCTCTAGGAAGAATCTCCAAGGGCAGATGGGTTCATGAGTGAATTCTCCCAAAGCTTTAAAGAACAATTAATCCCAATATTATGTAAAAGTATTTGAAACAAAATAGGTGAAGAAGGAGTCTTACCCAACTCCTTTTATGACCCAGATGTGATGTTGATACCTAAAATAGGAACAGCTAAAATACAGAAAAAAAAATATAGACCAATTTCCCTAAAGAATATTGATACAATGAATTTAAACAAATTGCTCAGAAGATGATTATAGCACTGTAACCCAAGGATTATACACTTTGATCAGGGTGTGGAGAGGAAGTTAACACCAAGAATACCATCTAGTATTAAATAATAAATATAAGCATAAAATAATTTTAAAAATCAAAATACCAGTTGGTAGTAAACCCTAAATGTGTGCTGATTTAATATTAGGAAAACTATCAGCATAATTGACTATATCAAAAACAAAACTAATAGAAGTCATATGAAAAAAAGCTTTTGACAAAATACAGTACTCATTCCTATTAAAAACACTAGAAAGCATAGGAATAAAAGTAGCATTCCTTCAAATAATGAGCCATATCACGTTAAAGTCATCAGCAAGCATTTTGTGTGACGTGGATAAGCTAGATGCTTTTCGAATAAGCTATTTGGTGAAGCAAGGATTCACATTATCACCACTATTATTCAATATAGTATTAGAAATGCTAGTTATAGCAATAAGAGAAGAAAAAGAAGTTGAAAGAGTTAGAACAGGCAATGAGGAAACCAAACTATCTCTCTTTGCAGTTAATATGATGGTTTATATAAAGAACCCTACTTCATCAATTAAACAGGACTTGAAATTATTAAAAACTTCAGCAAAGCTGCTGAATATAAGATAAACCCAAATAAATTGTCCACATTTCTTTATATGACCAACAAAGCCCAGGAGGAAGAGAAAGAAAAAGAAATTTCATTTAAAATTACTGTAAACAATATAAAATACGTAAGAATTTAGACAAACCCAGGAACTATATGAACCCAATTACAAAACACTTTTTACAGAAATAAAGACATATCTAAACAATTAAAACATAGCAATTACTCATTGGTAGGATGATGTAATATAATAACAATGACAATTCTATGTAAATTAATTTACTTATCTAGTGCCATACCAACCAAACTAGCAAAAATATTTTAAAGCACTAGAAAAATATTAACAAAATTTGTTAGGAAGAAAATATCAAGAATATAAAGGGAATTAATGAAAAAGTACAAAGGAAGGTGGTCTAGCAATACCAGATCTCAAACAATATTATAAAATACTGTTATAAATAGTAATCATCAAAGCTATCTGGTATGGTGAAGAATTAGAGTGGTGGATCAGTAGAATAGATTACGATACCAACACCGAGCAGTCAATGAACATAGTAACCTACTGTTTGACAAACCCCAGCTTTTGGGATAAGAACTCACTATTTGACAAAAAACTGTCAGGAAAGCTACAAAATAATAGGACACAAACTAGGTATAGACCAACATCTTATAACATATACCAAGGTAATGTCTAAATGGGTGCATGATTTGGACATAAAGGGTGATACCATAAAAATAGTCTAGGGATCAAGTCTATTGGATCAGAAAGAATTCATGACCAAACAAGAGATAGAAAACATTACAAAGGTAAAATAGATAATTTTGATTATTTTAAATTTAAAAACTTTTATACAAACAAAACCAGTGCAAACAAGATTAGAAAGAAAGCAGAAAGCTGAGGTAAAATTTTTATACTAAATGTCTCTGATAAAAACCTCATCTCTCAAATATATAGATAACTGAGTCAAATTTATAGGAATACAAGTGATTCTTCAACTAATGAATGGTCAAAGAATATGAACAGGAAGTTTTCAGATGAAGAAATCAAAATTATCTCTAGGCATATGGAGGAGTGATCTAAATTATTTTTAATTAGATAAATGCAAATTAAAGCAACTCTGAAATCTCACTTCACATTTATCTGATTGGACAATATGGCGAAAAAGAAAAGGAAAAAGATAAATGTTAGAGATAATGTAGTAAAATTTGGACACTGATGTTTGTGGAGTTGTGAATAGATCCAATTTTTCTAGAGAGCAATTTGGAACTACGTCAAAATGGTAACTAAACTATATATAGCCTTTGATTCAGCAATAGCACTACTAGGTCTATATGACAAAAACATCATAAAAAATTGACAAGGATCCACATGTGGAACAAAAACTACTTATAGAATATCTTTTGGTGGTGGAGAAATATTGGAAATTTAGGGGATGTTCATCTACTGGAGAATGGCTAAACAAATTGTGGTATATGAATGCAATGGAATCCTACTGTACAATTAGAAATGATGAACAGGAAGATTTCAGAAAATCCTGGAAAGATTTGTATGAACTGATGCAAAGTGAAATAAGCAGAACCAGGAAAACTTTGTACATAGTATAAACAACATTGTATGATGTTCAACTATGATACACTCAGCTCTTCTCGGGAATTCAATGATCCAAGATAAGTGCAGAGGTCTCATGAAGAAAAATGCTATCTATATCCAGATAAAGAACTGATGACTTTGAATGCAAATTAAAACCTATTTTTCCCACTTACTTTATTCTTTCTTGTGTTTTTTTAAAATCTGTTTCCTTTTGTACAATTTTGACTAATACTAAAACACCTGTGGACAAAACACTGAAGAAAAGTGGGAAGTGATTTCAAATCCAGAAAGAACTTATAGGAGATCTCAAAAAGGTGCTTAAATTCTTACAGCAGAGGTAGAAGAAAATTGGAGAACAGAAATGAGAATGATGTAAGAGAGTTATGAAAAAAAAAGAATAAGCAGCTTCAAAAAATGAAACAACTATTTAAAAAGTACAATAGACCCAAAGGAAAAGAAAGTACAAGACCTAACAGAGGAAAACCAATCTTAAAAAGTTAGCATTGGGCAAATGAAAGCTAATGGCTCTATCAGACATCAAGAATCAATCAGACAAGTCCAAAAGAATGAAAAAAAAACAGATGAAAATGTGAAATAACTCACTGGAATAAGAACTGACCTGGAAAATAAACCCAGGAGATATAATATCAGAATCATTGGACTACCATAACATCATAATAAAAAAGAAGACCTGTACAGTATCTTTCAAAAATTATCAAGAATAACTACCTTCATATTGAACAAGAAGGCAAAAGAGTCATTGAAGAAATCCACTGATCACCTCAGGAAAGAGATCCCAAAATGAAAAATCCAAAGAATGTTATAAACAAATTACAGAAATATTAGGTCAAAGAAAAAGTACTGCAAGTGTCCAGAAAGAAACAATTCAAGTATTCAGGAGCCACAATAAATATTACCCAGGACTTAACATCTACAATAATAAAAGGACTGGAAGTCATGGAACATGATATTCCAGAAGGCAAAAGAGCTAGGACTACAACCAAGAATCACTTACTTGGCAAAATCAAGCATAATATGTCAAGCAAAGAAAAAAAAGAGCATTAAATGGAATGGAAGTATTTCAAGCTTTTATAAGGAGAAGACCTGAATCAAAAAGAACTTTTGATCTCCTAATATCAAGACTCAAGAGAAGTCTAAAATAGGTAAAAAGGGAAAAATACAAGGAATTCAATGGAGCTGAAATCTTTATGCTCTTAAATGGGAAGTTGTCACATATATTTTTAAAAAAATTCTACCACTAATTGTGCAACTAGAAGGAATACACTAGACAGAGGGTATGAGTATAAGTGAATTTGAGGGAATAACCAAAAAAATAATTAAGGGATAAGAAAGAGGAACACATTGGGAGTAGAAGGAAGATAGAATGGAGTGAATGAGTTCACATGAAGACAAATGAAAAAAATTCAGTGGAGGAAAAATGGGAGAAGGTAGGTTGGCATTGCTTGAACCTTAATTTCAGTAGTACTCACACAAAGAAGGAATAATAGAAATCTATCTTACCTGACAGTAAAGTAGGAGGGAAGGAGACTAAGTAAAGATGAGGCCTGAGAGAATAGAGGGCATACTGGGGAAGGCAGTAGATGGAAGAAAAACACTGTCAAGGAGGGAAAAATGATAGGACTGAAAGACCACATAGGAGGAAAAATGGGATGCAGTGAAATACAGTTACCAATCATAACTGTAAATGTGAATGGGATAAACTTTGTTATAGAATTGAAGTGGATCAAAAATCAGAATATTACAGTATGTTGTTTTCAAGAAATAATTTGAAGGAGACACACATAGAGTGAAGGGACTTGAGCAGATTCTATTATGCTTCAGTTAAAGTAAAGGAAAAAAAAGCAGGAGTAGCAATCCTGATCTCAGACAAAGCAAAAGCAAAAAATATACCAAACTAAGAGAGATAAGGAAGAAAAATATATCTTGCTAAAAGCTACCATTGACAATGAATTGATAACATCAAACATGTTTTCACCAAGTGGCATAGCATCCAGATTCTCAAAGGAGCATTTACATGAGTTACAGGTTGATTATCAAATGAGAGAGAAAGCATCACAAAATACAAGATAGTTGATTTTGATTATATTAAACCAAAAAGTTTTTGGACAAACAAAACCAATACAACCAAGGTTAGAAGAAAAGCAGAAAGCTGGGAAAATATCTTTACAGTAAATGTCTCTAACAAAGGGCTCATTTCTCAAATACATAGAGAACTGAGTTAAATTTATAAGAAAACAAGTCACATTCCAATTGATGAATGGTCGGATAATATAAACAGGTAGTTTTTAGATGAAGAAATCAAAGCTCTCCATAGACATGAAAAAGTGATCTACATAACTTTTGATTAGAAAAACGCAAATTAAAACGACTCTGAGCTACCAATTTATACCTATTGCATTGGCTAATATGACAAGACAAAAAGGAAAATGATAAATGTTAGAGAGGATGTGGGAAAATTGGGAGTTGTGGAGTTATGAACAAATCCAACTATTCTAGAGAGTGATTTGGAATTATGCCCAAGTGTAACAAAATGTACATACCCTTTGTATCACAAGAGATCATTAAAAAAAAAGGAAAAGAAACTACATGTACAAAAATGTTTGTAGTAGCTCTTTCTGTGGTGGCAAAATATTGGAAATTGAAGGGATGGCCATCAATTGAGGAATGCCTGAACAAGCTATGATATACAAATACTGTAATGCACTGTAAAATAACAAATAATGAAGAGGGAGATTTCAGGAAAAAAAAAACAACTGGAAAGACTTGTATGAAGTGATTCAAGCAAAATGAGCAGAATAAGAAAAGCATTATATTCAACATGAACATTGTGTGATGATCAACTATGAATGACTCAGCCCTTCTCGGTAATACAATGTTCCAAGACAAGTACAAAGAACTCATGAAGGAAAATGCCACATTCTAAAAAACAACTGGTGCACTCTTAATGTAGATTGAAGCATATTTATTTCATTTAATTTATTCTTATGTTTCTTTTTTCTTTTTGATCTATTTTGTTTTTCTTTCACAACTGTACCTAATGGATTACACATGTGTAACCTATATTAAATTGCCTATCATTTTAGGAAGGGTGAAGGGGAGTGAAAGAAAAAAATTTAAATCTCAAAAACTTACAATGGATGCTAAAAACTGTCTTGAAATGTAATTGAGAAAAAATACTATTAAAATTAGAAAGTGAAGAAGAATTAAGTAGTTTCTTGATGAGGGTGAAAAAAGAAAGTATAAAAGCTGGCTTAAAGCTTAATGTCAAAAATACTATGAGCTTGGCAAATGGTCCCATCTCTTCCTGGCAAATAGAGGGAAAAGAAATAGAAATTGTGTAAGACTTTAAATCCTTAGACTCAAAGATTATCTCAGATAGTGACTATAAACATGAAATTAAAAGTTGTTTGCTCCTTGGAAGGAAAGCTATAGCAAATCTGGAAAGCACGCTAAAAAGCAGAAACATCACCTTGCCAACAAAGGTTCTTATAATCAAAGCAATGTTTCTCTCAGTAGTATAGCTATAGGAATTTTAGGTACTGTAAGTTATCCATTCCCCTTTGTTATACATGCTCTAAACTTGAATGCACTTCCCTTAAAGTTTTAAAGTACTTTTGTAGAAGATATGTCTCAAGATTATGGGGGTTTTGGTTTGTTTCAGGGGAGAGGTTGTTTTGTAAACACTGCTTTGCTATAGCACCTGTTTCTAAAGACTAAGTTAGTCTGGTCCATTAACTTATGTCAATTAATAAGAATTGGGGGGGGGCACTTGTGGGGATTTATAACTTGTAGCTTCAATAAAACCATCCAATCCCTGTCTCTCCCACATTTCTTCCTTCAACCTGTCATTGCTATCCCTGGTAATCTAAGGGGAGGTGTACCAGCCAAACTTTGTTTTGATACAATTTCTCAGTTTAAGTGGAGATAAAAAAGTGAGCCCTAATGCAAGTGCTATATTTTCAAAATAAGGAAGTTGGGCTAAATAGATGGCAAATTGTCTTTTTCACTCTAGATTGGTAATCTCTAGGTTCTAATCTGGAAGAATTGTCTCAAATTCATAGGTTAGTGATTCAGCAACATATGTGCGGACATAATCAGCTTATTGTAATATTTACCAAACAGATTTTATAAGATTAAGTCTAACTCAATAATATAGCTTCCTATTCCTTTTCTTCTGAAAAGATGAAAAATATGAACAATGGAATGAATTTTTCACTTTTAATATCTACAATTTTTGGAAACAGAAAAAGTTTGCAAACATAAAATATAAGGGTAAAATGAAGTATACTTAAGTCAAATTTAACTTGACCTAGGCTGAATGATAGACAGAAATCGGATTTCTTACTTCATAGGTCCAAGATCTCTAATATCAATGTTATTGGACATCTCCATTACTCAAGAGGTAGTTTGGAAGAAAAGTTAAACACTGGTCTTGGGGTAAAAAGATTTTATAAAATAAATGAGAAATGTATGAGATTATTCAAATTCAGCTTCTATAAAGCAGTTTTCTATAACCTTTCACCAATTGCAGAAAACATTTAATTTACAGCTTGCTTTGCTCTTGAAAAAAAAATCAGGTTACAAAAGGAAAAATCAGCCATATACTTCATAGAATGAATATTTTTCTTTCATTCATGGTAAACCTATCATTTTCTTTATGCTATTTCAGATGTCATTAGTATAATCTCTTAAATATTGCAGCTTTGAGCCTCTTATAAAATGTTTGGATAGCAATTGAAGAACATTTGAAACAAAACTATATTTTCCAGTTTATGATTAGATGAGAAATTCAATTTCAAACAGATTTACCTCATGTGTTTGCATACTTTTTGCTTTAGCCTAAAGTTTCCAAAGTATTTTAATTCTCTTTTTAGTCTAACTCTTTTGAAGAATAATGTTTCAAAATTTTATTTCTAGACAGATGTTCTCTAAACAAGCTGACATTATCATTTCTTTATTTAAAAATCTGATTCCTTACTTACCTTTTCATTTACCAAATGAATTTTCTATGCTCTGATACTATTTTAACTCTTCCTCAAGCGAACCAACCTTTAAAATTATCATCTACATCTTGAATTTTCCAGTCTCTTTTGATTACAATATTTCTCTGGATTTTTTAAATCTATCTCAAAAAGTTCCTCTCATATTTTCAATATCATATTGAAAAATGTTTAAGATGCTTAAACATGAATAAGGAGTGAGTCTAAATAACTAGAAATGGGTAAACCCAGGGGTAAGGAACCTATGGCTCTGAAACCACATGTGTTCTGTGAAATTTGGATTCAGTCAAAGGGCTGCACTTGAGGACCTAAAGGGCTCCATGTAGTCTCAGGGCCACAACTTCCCCCACCACTGATTATGTACGTATGTGTGTGTATGTATGTGTATTATATATGTGTGTATGTATATGTGCATGTGTGTATATATATATATGTATATATATATATATATATATAAACTTATTGGTTCCTGTTATAATTTTGAAAATATTTTTAAAATGCTTTTTATGAGCAAAAGATTCACATTGGTGTAGTTAGATATTAGAAAAAATACAATACTATTAGCTCTATTGTGGAACTGATACTCCAGTAAGTGGAAATAATGTTTATTTTGCTATTTCACACAAATGACTAAAACAAATGGAAAGGTAAGTGCTACAGAGAAAAAGCAGAAAAAGAAAAAAGATCAGCAGCATACAAGGAATATCTAGTTATTCCTGGATGGAAGACTAAAAAAAGAAAATTGAATCATGCAGACGATAACTATTGATTTGGATCTTCAAGAATGGATACGATTGACAAAATGTGTTATGGCATAAATAGCATTAAAGGTATGTGAAAGTGTATAAGTACAAGCATAAAGGCAAATCACTATGGTATATGAACAGAGAATGGTGAGTAACTGGAAGGGGGTAGTATGAAATAAGTTTGCAAATATATGGATAGATATGAGAGGGTCTTGAATTCTACACTAAGTATTTGAATTTATTAGACATTGGGAAGGTGAGGTGGCACAGTGGATAGAGTGCTGGTCCTGGAGTCAGGAATTATTTTCCTGGTTCAAATCTGGTCTCAGACACTTACTAGATGTTGGACTTTGGGCAAGTTACTTAACCCTGTTTACTTCAATTACCTCATCTATAAAATGAGCTGGAGAAGGAAATGATAAATCATTCCAGAGTCCTTGCCAAGAAAGCCCCAAATGGAGTCACAGTGAGTTGGACACCACTGAAATGACTGATCCAATTTAGGCATAGGGAACACTTTAAAGATGAGCCGAGAAGCTATAGATCACTTTTATGCATAAGGAAGATTAATTTAACACCACAATGACAAATGGACTGTCATGCAAAAAGAATGTGGTAGCTTGGGTGATGAGTTTAAAGGACTGAAGGATCATAGATATAATCCTGTAAGTGAATTTAGAAATTGTATTTAGTCAGTGGAGAAGTGAACACTTATGACTGGTTTAAAAGGATAGACAAGAATCAATGGATAAGGATAGACAGTGAGATCATTATAGGCCCAGGGGACAACACAAATAATCATATTTTTTATTGTCTTTCATGTTTGTATTCATTTCAATCACAAAACTCATTCGGTCTCAGCAGATTCATCTCTTACTGGAAATTCTTGGTATCCATCTTGAAATGTTGTGTGTATTGATGAGTAAAGAGAATACATTTTTTCTAAACTACCAATCAATAAGTATTTAACGAAAAATCTATTATGTACTAGACATTGTGAGCCTGGTTATTCAAACATGGAAAGGAAATAATATTGCCCTTCAAGAGCTTAAATTCTAAAATCATTGATCTTAATGAACCAATATTCTCTATTAACATTTGTATTGTTAAATTAAGTGTCCTTTCAACTGGAATCAATCAGTTCTCTCACACTCTGCAATTATAGATTGTAAACAACCAAAAAGGAATAGAGGAAAGACATTTCAAGGAAATTAATAGCTTGTATGATATCCATACTTTCCATAGGGAGCCATTATATTTGCCATTCTGAAGACTATATTAGAGGACACAGAACAACTAAACAAGTTAAATTCAATTACACAACATTATCCCAGCAGAATGAAGAATATAGGAAGGGCAAGAGAATTTTCTTTTTTCTGCTAATCCATTTAATGCAAAGTTTCTGTCTTGTCAGTATTCAAGAAACATTATAGACATAAAGTAACTGATTATAGGTGATTTAAAAGTAGAACAGAATTTAAGCAACCATAAATTGTAGACTTCAAGAGTTTTTCTGTCAGTTATTTCTTTCTAACTGGTTCAAACCTCCAGGACCTTTTATAATTGTCTGTGCAATCCACTTAGCATTACAGTCATTTTTAAAAACATATTTTATTTATAAGTTCTCTTATTATTATGCATAACACAACTATAGAGCAGTAGAAGGTAATGGGTGCACATTTCAAAATAATTGCATATCTCTTTCCAAGACATGATGCTCGCATCAGCCAAAAAAGTATAATCTGCATATGGTGCTAGACAGAACAAGGTTAAAATTCAATTTCTATATGAACATGAAAAAAGAGTAAAGTGAAAAGTCACATAAATAAATAAAAAAGTTATCTGCAAATCATATATTTAGATCTGAAATGTGTACATTTTTAATAACTGTTTAAGGGACCTGAAAAAAAAATCAAGTGACTAATAGAAGTGACCAATCACCTCTAAAGGCAATATGTTATGATACTGTTACTCTGTGAATTATTTTGTCTATTGAATTCAAGCCCTAATGAACAAGTTATTATGTAATGTTTTTCTGGTTTCAGTTAAATTTATTCAGAAACCCATATGGGGCTTCTTTTATAGCTGACTTTTAAAAAAAATATTTCCCCCCCAATTGAATATTTTCTCTTTCTACTATATGGACAATTTCTCCTCAGATGAAATTTTTAAAAATAATCATCAGTGAATACAATCTGAGTGAATGTGGAGGGACAAAATATATAACCAACATAACAATAAAAAGAAGACACTTGTCAAACCATGGTGTTGGAGTAACAATTGATGCTGAACAACAAATGCTGGATATTTTCAGTTAAAGCTGACCTTCTCATGTCTTGCTTTTTCTGCGAGGAAAACCTTCAAGTTGACAGGCGATGATAGAGCATCTACGTTAACTGGGACATAATTGACAGGATCTCTTTGTCACAGTTACAGCCGAGTTTTGGCATTTCATTAGGTTTACTTTCTGTCACAAAGGACATGAACAAAATTAGGTTTATGTGAAAACTACTAAGGTGTACAAAATTCAAAAAAATAAAAATCTTATAAATGTAGCTTAACCAAGTATTTATTGGATGGAAATATATATTTACAAAATATAGTTATACCCTGCAATATTACCTATGGGAATATTTGGAATTATTAATCTGAAAATAAAGATTATGAGATGCAGTCACATACTAAAATTATGTTGATGCCCAAATACATTCTCATTAATCAAAGAACACTTTTCTAAGAAGTGACAAACTAATTCAAACTTGTAAAATGTTGCACATTTCTTACTATGTTACACATTTATACTACCACTACCATGAGGAAGCGGCCATGGTGACTAGTAATGCAGTGGTATTGGCAGCTCATAGACCATAATGGGCGTAGTATCAGAGTTAATCTTGAAAGTGTAGTTTAAGTGTTATTAAATTTTTCACTAGACTCCAGAAAATCATATTTATGACAGAGGATGTGAGTGGGTATTTCAGTAAATCAATACATATGTGACCTCAATTATGTGGTTATTAATTCCAGCCATGCAAATCATTACCCAATCATGTCTTCCAGTACTATGTGACTATGTCTTGTACAAGGGGTGGGGAACCTGCAGCATCAAAGACATATGTGGCTGTCAAAATCTTCAAGTGCAGCCCTGTGACCTAATTCAAATTTCACAGAGCAAATTCCCTTAATAAAAATGATTTTTTTTTTTCTGTAAAGCTTGGACTCAGTCAAAAGACAACACCCAAGAATCTAGAAGGTCACATGTGACCTTAAGGCCACAGGTTCCCCACCTCAGTGGGTCAACACCCAATAGAGATTTTATTTACATATGGTGCTACCAGCCTTATTCATATTCTTTGTTTATTATCTGGGTACCAAAGAAACCTGGAGTTATAAATCGTTTTTTGTAATTACTATATTCCCAGGCTATCTTTTTTTTCTTGTATATGTCTCTTTGATAACATCTTTTATGCTCTTTCTCCTGCGTAATTCTTTATTCATTAAGTCTTTTGGTTGTTCAGAGTTGTTAGTATTCCATTACTTGTTACAGTAGAATGGCAATGGAAAAAAAAAATTCTCACTTAAAAGATAGTACTTTGTGAAAGGAACTTAGGGAGGGGTCCAAAAAAGAACTTTCAAATTTTTCCAAGACTTTTAGTATTTAATCTCCAATCCTGGTTATTGTCCCTTTTCAAGGGCTTGTCTCTCCCATATACACAAATGGATGGACAAGCTGTAGATTATCTTTTCATAGATAAAAGTCATTCTTTACTCATTTGCACCAGGGAGGATAAAAATCTAGCTGAGTCAAAAGCAATAGATACCACTGAGTTATATTAAAAATTAATTTTTTTATTATCAAATGTAAAGTACAACAGAGATTTGTCTTCTTTACATCTTTGAGTCAATTACGTGATGGTAAAGATGTCACATATGTAGTAAGCAAAATAAAAAAAAAATAAATCTTTGTATTTATTAACCATCTTTAATGAGGCCTGAGGCCTGGGACAAAGTCTTTCCTCTGATACACACTACTGTTGTGACTGAGCAAATTATGTAAGGTTTCATTTTTCTAGGGAACTTTCTAAATCTATATGTTACAGAGAAGTTGATGGCCTATATCATTAGAAGGTGTTTCCTCATCCAGAACGAAATCACCCATCTAATCCATGAACTGAATTCCTCTTATTGATAAAGATCTGATTATATATCTATACATATATACACACATATACACACAACAATATACATATATATGTATAGATAGATATAGATAGATGTATATATCTATCTATATCTATCTATGCAACCATAGAAATAAATAATATATAATATAAAATATAACATGAGACACCATTGCCTGAAAAAAAGATCAAAGGATATGAATAAGCAGTTTGCAAAAATATTAACAATTATCTAGAAGAATACTCCAAATCACCAACAAAATGAGAAATGCACATCAAAATAACTCTGAGTTTCATTTCTTCCCCAGAAAATTGGCTAAGGTGATGAAAGACAGGCAGGAATAGTTAACGTTGGAAAGTAGAAGAAAGATGAGAATACTAATTTACTCTGGATGAAGGTATAAATTTGCCCAAGAAATCTAGGAAAAATATTTGGAATTCTGTGAAGAAACGAATAAAAGGTCTATATTATTTAACTAAGAGATTCCATTGCTAGGTTATACACTAAGAATGTCAATGAATAAAACAAAAGGATCATATATATCAAAATGTTAATAACAAGATTTTTGTAGTTATCAAACAATGGGAAATAAGATAGATTGGAGAATGGTTAAAATTTGTTATGGTACAGAATATGACATGATTCATTACCATTGAACATAAAATAATGAATTTGGAGAGGTATGAGCAGGCTTATATGAACTGAAGCCAAAACAAGCAAGAAGAAGGAGGAAAACAATATACACAATAATCACAACAGTGAAATCAAAGAACAGCAAAATCATTGATATAAAGCACTGTGAAATTATAAATTATTTTTCTTGATCCAAGACAGATATATTAGAGTAGTAATTTATATAATGCTTTAAGATTTATAAATTACTTTGCAAACATTATCTAATTTTATCTTTATTACCATGATGAGAGTAGTTACTCTTATGTTCCTCATTTTGTTGTTGAGTCATTTTTCAGTTCTTTCCAACACTCCATAACACCATTTTTTTTTTTTTGGCAAAGATATTGGAGTGCTTTGTCATTTCCTTTTTCAATACATTATACAGATGAAGACTTGAGGTAAACAGGGTTAAGTGATTTGACCAGGGTCTGAGTAAGTATCTGAGGCCAGATTTGAACTCATGAAGTTGAGTCTTCCCAACATCAAGACCATCAGCACTCTGTCCACTGCACTAGCTAGCAGCTGAATAAGGAAACCAAAGCAGACAGAGGTTAAATGATTTGCCAAGCATCACAAAGCTATTACATTTCTGAAGTTAAACTTAAATTCAGGTCTTTCTGTTTCCAGGGCTAATACCCTATTAACCATGTCACCTAGGTTCTTCTCTTCAGAAGGGAAAAAAAATACCGCCTCTTCTTCTCAGATGTGGTCATTAGTTGTCCAGATATTATATATGTCAGACACTTTTTATGTGCTGGTTAGTTGTGTTAAGCTCTTTTTCTCCCTTTGCTTTTTCTTTTACTCCTTGTTATACGGTCTGGCTCTAAGGCATGAAAAGGGAATTGGAATATTTTACAAGATGTTGATATTACATTTGAAAATTAAAGTAAACTGAGAGAAAAAGTTCTGAACATAATCAACTTATTAGTCTTGCAGTAACTAATACATTGGATCAATGGTCTCTCTTAATGACCAAAGACCCCTAAGTGAGGGATTACAAGGTATTTTATGGCATTTAACAAGATGACAGAAGACAAAGAAAAATTTCAAGTTACGTAGATGTAGATGTGTCTTCTTCTGATTGGCTATTGATGATGTATGTTAGTCCTTCATTTCCAAAGAAGACCATACCCTCAGAGAAATAATGACATGACTTGCATTTGACTTTGAGTGGGGGAGGGCTGTTCAGGTCACCAGCCTCACTTCTCCTCCAGAGCCATCTGAATCCAGTGAGCAGATATTCATCAGGATGACTGGAGATGACCCAGAATGAGGCAGTTGGGGTGAAGTGACTTGCCCAAGGTCACAGAGCTAGTGTCAAGTGTCTGAGGTGAAATTTGAACTCAGGTCTTCCTGACTCCTGCACTGGTCCTCTATCCACTGCACCACCTAGCTGCATTGATGATGTAGTCAGAATTGAGATTACATCATTTAGACCTCCCCTTCTGAAACTCCCTTAACTATAGCCAAATTATATGTAATTGGAATAAAAAAGTAAAGGTTCCCAAGCAATGGGAGTAGTTTTCAAGTTATGGGAGTTGTTACAACGGTTTAAATTGATGAGATTTGATCTTTGGGTTAATCAAGTTTCTCTGGAAAATTGGTGATGGGTAGAGTTAAAAAGGTGGAGGCAATTATGAGACAAAAGCTTGACCTTTGGGCAAGCTTATCAAGGATGTGAGTGGTGGCTGAAGTTTACAAGGGGAAAGGAACAGCAAAAGGGAATTATTAAATCTAGTTTGATTAAGTCTTAGCAAAATAAAACTAAAATTAATTTTTTATTTCACAAGTAAAATCTAAAGTTATCAATCAAACTTTTTCAAAAGGTCAATTTTGAATTAATTGCACTTTCATTTCTTCTCACAATGCTTGAATTTTGAACAGAAAATTTAATAGTTTGATGGGACATAAATGATTATGAAATGACTTTCATATCCATAACAAATAAATTTTTTGCAGTTAAAATATAACCAATCCCATCTTTCTCTGTTGTTATTTGGTGCTTTAAGGTCTTCTTGCTGTTGTTCAGTTATATTTGACTCTAAGTGAGCCCATGGACTTATATTTTTTTAATCTATGGGGAATTTTTGTCGAAGTGGTTTGCCATTTCCTTCTCCAGTGTGTTGCTATTTTACATATAAGGAACTGGGATAAATAGAGGTTAAGTAACTTGCCAGGGTCACACAGTCATTAAATTTCTGAGGCATGATTTGAACTCAGATCTTCCTGACTCCAAGCCAGTGCTCTAACCATTGAGCAACCAATTTGCCTTCTTTAATGTCTGATGGGCCCCTTTCTTTTTCAGAAGTTACAAGTGATGTATTCAAGCGATGATGTTGAACTATTTCCAAGTTTTTGAACATGGATAAATGCATTACACTTGAAATCAAAAAGACCTGAGTTCAAGTCCAGTCTTAGACACTGATCAATTATGCTTTCTTGATCAAGTCACTTAATCTCTGTAGGCCTTAGTTTGTCATCTGTAAAATAGGGATAATAATAGCATTTATCTCCAAGGATTGTTGTAAAGTTAAAATTGAAATATTTGTAATGCACTTTGCAAACATAAAAGTGTTACGTATGTGCTATTATTATTATTATTAACACTGTGCTTTTCTCTTTTTCTTTATGACATCATACATAACCACTCAGTTTTTTTGCCTAGAATTCATTAAGTACTGAAATAGTGTTTTGATTTAATTTGAAATAGCTAGATGGAGCATTGGCTAAAGTACTTGGCCTATATTCAGGAAGATCTGAGTTCAGATTCCACTCTAGACACCTACTATCCATATGACCCAGTTTCTTTAAATGTAAAATGGGAATAACAGTCCTTTATTCATAGGGTTATTGTGAATATCAACTGAAATAATATTTACTATCCATATCACCCAGTTTCTTTAAGTGTAAAATGGAAATAATGGTCCTTTATTCATAGGATTATTGTGACTATCAACTGAAATAATATTTGCAAAGCCTTTAGTATTATTGCTGGCACTATATAAATAATTGCTATTATTACTAATAATGATAATAATTTCAAGGTTCTTATTGAGTTCATAAAATTTCTCTTGATCCTATGACATAGATTTTCATATATAAGCTGAAATTATTTTCATTGGACTCAGTTTGTAAATTTATGTCATAATTGGTGCAATGTGAGATGACAAAATGTTGTGTTTCTTGTTACTGTGGAATGCATGATAAAATCAATTCTGCCAAAACTTTTATTTACTTTTTCCAAGGAGAACCTGTGAGCCATTCTAATGGTATTCTGTAACTTGCAACATTGGGTTCCATTTATAGAGATGTTGATATAATTCATTTCCACCACTAGACTGTCCATTTGGTCATTAGACATGGATTTCACATTTGCTGTATTAACAGCTAAGTTAATATTAATTACAAGTAGGAAATTTTAAGTACTTTCTGTCCCCTTTATTTAATGTTGTCTCATAATCACTGTGGAAGCAGAAAAATGACCTAGAGTAATGAAGATCATTCCTTCTTTTGTTTACTTAATGGGTTGCCATGGCTAACGAATTCTTCAGTAAGTTATACTAATACTAGTGAATTTAGCCTGGTCCTTAGAAAGTAGATGGCTGTTGTCCTTCTTTCTCAAAGAAGACCACAATGACATCATGATGATAAAGTCAAGTTTCAGTGTGTTCAAACGTGGCTGATCAGACAAGTTCAGAATGTTCTACCATAGAGCATTTGAGATGGATACTCCAAATTTGCACATTCTATACTTCCTTTTGCTGTTTCAATTCTGCTTTGCCCATAGAGCATAGCACCCTTTCTGATATGGGTATGCCATATGAGTTGTCCTGTGCCATTGTCACTCATGTTGCACAATTAAATCCAAAGTTCTTGAGAGAGACCTTGAGGGGGTCCTTGTATCACTTCTTCAGATCAAGCTATGATCACCTGCCCCATGCAAGTTCTCCATAAAATAATTTTTTTTAACAAATGTACATTTTGCATTTAAACAATGTGACCAGTCCATCAGAGTTGCACTCTCTGGAGCATAGTTTGAATGCTTGGCAGTTTAGTTCGAGCAAGGACCTCAGTGTCTAGTACCTCATCCTGTCAGGTGATCTTCAGAATGTTCCTAAGACAGGTCAAATGGAAGCAATTCAATTTTCTGGCATGGAATTTGTAGACTGTCCATGTTTCACAGGTTTACAACAATGAGGTCAGCACAACAGCTCTGTAAACCTTCACTCTGGTAATCAAGTCTAATGCCTCTTTTCTCCCATACTTTTCTTGGAGTCTCCCAAACACTGAGTTAGCTCTGGCAATGTGTGTGTGCATCAATCTCATTGTTAATGTGTACATCCCTGGAAAGTACACTATCAAGGTAAGTGTTCCACAGCATTCAAAACTTCTCCATTTGTTGTAATTGACGTTTCCAAGTATGGATGGTGTAGTGGTGGCTGATGGAGCAACTGTGGTTTCTTGGTGTTAACTATTAGGCCAAAATTAGCACAGGCAGCAGAGAATTGATCCATACTTTGTTGCATCTCATCTTCAGGGGCTGCATTGAGTACACAGTCATCTGTAAACAGAAAATCATGCACCAGTACTCCCTCCACTTTGGTCTTGGCTTGTAGCCTTTTCAAATTGAAGAATTTACCATCAGTCCTGTAACTGACTTTGATGCTATATTCATCCTCATTGAAAGTATTTGACATTATGTCTGAAAACATCATGCTAAAAAGCATGGGAGCAAGCAAACAGCCCTGTTTCACTACACTGGTGACTGGGAAGGCACGAGGGTATTGTCCACTATCCAGAACCCAAGCAAACATACCCTCATGAAATTGATGTACAATGCTGACAAATTTCTCTGGCCAAGCCAGTTTTGACGTAATTACCCATAAACCCTCATAACTAACAGTTTCAAAGGCCTTGGTCAGATCTACAAGCATTGTGTACAGACCTCTATTCTGCTCCTGACTTTCTCCTGGAGTTTTAGGGCAGCAAACACCATATTGACTGTTCCTCAGTCCTTTCTGAAGCCATACTAGCTGTCAGGTAGAGAAAGTAGATAAAGTCAATGGCAAGAATCATACTCAAAGACATTCTAGTGTTTAACCCTACGTGTAAGATCATGATGAAACTTCAATTTCTTGCTACTGATCTCTTATTATCAATCCTGGCTGGTGGACTAGACAGATGATCACAATGAGTTGAGATTTTGGATGTGAAATTACCTTTCATAACTACTGTTTTAGTCAAGTATTTGGAACCTATGTCAAAGTCATAATTGCCTTCACAATCTTCTTGTATTATTGGGATTCATTAAGCCCAATCTATTCATCTAGATTGTGCTCTGTGCTACCTAGTTAGCTAAGTTGGCAGACACATTCAAAAGTCAATGGATAGGAACAGCTTGATGGCTCAGTGAATAGAGCAAGCATGGAGACAGGAGAACCTGAGTTCAAATTCTGGCTGTGTGACCTTGGCCAAATCATTTAACCTCAATTGCTTTGCTTTTCCCTCTCCAAAAAAAAAAAAAAAAGCAGTGGGTAGTGGACACCTTCCCTCGACTTTTCCTTTGCTGTATAGTCAGTACACAGTTTAACAACTAGCTATTTTTATAAAATACTGGTTTTATAATAATTCAAAAGCAAAGTATGTAATGCATGATATCAACAGTTTCCGTTTCCTGTCGCACATCTCCATAATTAGGATTCTTTTGTGATGCTTTTCTTATTTAAAATTATGTTTCACTCTCTTATCCCAGTTTTCCATATTTTTTAGCATTCACTATTCCTACACTGTTCTTATAGGACACTGTGGTATGGAATATTAAACTACCTTAGAATTTGCCCTAGCACTCTAGCTAAAAGTCTTGAAAAGAAATATTAACAAATTGCTTTAATAGTGTTGCAAGATGAGAATTGATAGAAAATGTGCCTTCATCATTCAACCAGGAAAGTTCTTCTTACAAAAACACATAAACAACACATTGTTTATTTATTTTTTGGTTATGGTTTTACCTCTGGGTTTTTAAACAAAGTAACAAAGCAGTTGCCCGTTGTGATAAATGTATACTTTGAAATGCTTCTGCTTCCTCTCAGGAATAGACTGCCTGAATGCTCTTTGTCAAATAGTCCAACATTACTTTTGACTTTCAGTCTTCCCCAAATCACATACAATGGAATCTATGGAGCACTTTGATGGATCTATAGACTTCTCAGGACCATAGACAGGAAACATTCAGCAGCCCTTAGATGTGCTCGAGGGTGGTTAGGCAGTGCTTAATGACTCTTACTAATAGAAGTTCCAATTCTGAATGATGGAGGAAAGTTATTAACAGTGAGTCAGTGAGACTCTGGATTAGCTTTCTCAAACCTCATGAGTACTAAGCAGGAAAGATCCCCTTATCTCATTTATCTCATTTACATCTCTCCTTCAAGGATCTCAAATCCTCATTTTGGTTCCACTCAACAACCAGTGATAAATACCCATAATATCATCTAACTAATTAACAGTGATTCATTTACAAAAGTGGTATTTACTAGAAGGAGATAGAAAGAATCAAAGTCCAGAAATATCCTGAATTAGGGCATATTCTATCTTCTATCACTTCAGTTCCTAGAGATAGTAATCACAGACATTAGAAACAAACCAAAAATCCAACCAAAACAACCACTATGGACAGTTGCCCCAAATAGTTTATTTCCAAGTATACAGTACAGCCACTGGACTGATCATTCTATGTGATAAAACAAACATACAACTGTTCCTGGCTATGTCTCCTTACCTGAATCATCTGCAACCAAATTTTGGTAAGGCCTTCAATGCCTTGAAATTGTGGTGGCTCTTATGACATCTTGAAGTTTGTAAGGTTATAGGCTAGTTCATTCCATCTCCAACATTCATTCAACCAAGAACAAAAAGGACAAGTAGAAAGAAGAAAAGAAACAGGGGCTTCATATGCTTTTAAGAACACATATTGACCCAGGTTGAATGTAAGAACTTTGGACCTCTTTCCCTATCATGACACTTAAAGTATATCCTCCCTTGAGTGACATCTCACCCTAAGTAAATACCTGAATGGACTTTGACCTAAAGGGGCCAAGGTCTCCCATTGCAT
Source organism: Bettongia penicillata ogilbyi (assembly GCA_023548195.1). NCBI lineage: Eukaryota > Metazoa > Chordata > Mammalia > Diprotodontia > Potoroidae > Bettongia > Bettongia penicillata. The sequence goes on from JAJHZJ010000675.1 coordinate 3,487,509, forward strand.
CCTGGGTCATCTCTAGTCACCCTGCTGAATATCTGGTCACTGAATTTGGATGGCTCTGGAAGAGTAGTGAGGCTGGTGACCTTGCACAGCCCTCCCTTACTCAAAGCAAAGTTAAGTGCAAGTCATGTCATCAGTTCTCTGATGGCATGGTCTTCTTCAGCAGCAAAGGACAAACACAACATCAGGAACGAAGGATAGAGATTTGACCCCTTTCTGTGACTTTTGCATGTACTCCAAGTTCCAGATCAGTCATCATCTAGTAAGAGGACAGAAGAGTGAGAAAAAGACATCTAATGAATCTGTGATAAGGGCTTTTCATTACTTCTCCCTGTCCCCCCTAAGGAAACTGCCCCACTTCAATGCTCTGCATGCTCAACCCCACCCAATAGCCTGTCCCAGGCTCTATGCTGGCAAAAGGGGTTACAATCATACAAGTTACCTTTGGGATACAAGTTTGTTGGCGTAAGTTAGAAGTTGATACAAAAAAAGATTGCACTTAAAAGCAGTTATTCTTTTCATTCAAAGGGAGCAATCCTGCTCTAATTTTAGCCCATGGAAATGTAATGAAGTGAAAATATATTAAAGAAAAATAAAGCTCCTCTTAGCCATGCATAGAATCAGGAAGGGATGACATTAAATAGCAAAGAAAATTATATTTAAATAGCTGCAGGTACTTCAATAAAAAAATGCAAAGTTCACTAGCCTCTAATTTTCTTTATAGTTTTAGCCTTAAGAAGTGTCAGAATACTCTCTGATAATCTTAAGCTTGTTATATTCTTTTAGAAAAGCAAAATTACCTCGGTTGGATTCACTTACAGCTATAAAACCTTTAACACATTTCTTTACTCTGAACTCCTGAACTCTCTGCCACCCCCTGCCAACTCAAAGCAACCAAGACAGGTGATGATCAGTCTTACAGTCACCCCAAGAACTATGACTGTTGCTGCTATTGCTTCTCACTCCCTTCTTGTTACCAGTCTCTCTTATGAAACTCTGGTTTAAGTAGTAAACCCCTGCTTCCTGGTTTTCCATTGCCAGGCCTCCCCTCCCTCTTCAGTTCATCCGTGTATAATCATCCTGTCTTGGTTCTGGATACACCAGCACTTTGTACTTGTTGTGGCCTGAACTGTAATATTTTGTTTTGCCTTGAGTAAATCTCCTTTGCTCTACTACTTTAAGAGTGGTTATTGCTGGATGACACCTCAAAAGAAATTCATTCACTACTAAACCCTCAAGAAATATGCTTTTTTTGTTTGATTTTTTTGTTTGTTTTGTCAATTTAATCTGAATCTTCTAAAAATCATTCATGTCACTCAAGGTTTACTAGTACTGCTATTTGTTTAGTGGTGTGACCTTGGCATATTCACTAGACTTTTCCTGGCCTGTTTATTCGAATAAAGTGAGGATGAATAGTATTTCCTCATTTCATTTTCAGATCCATCATTCTAGAACTTGAATAAATAACTAATAGTTTAATATCTTAAATTTCTAGAAAGGTAAAATTATTTCAAAAGAAAAGTTTGTAAAATGTTAGAATCTCATGCATTTATTCTTCCTTTTTGTGCACTTGAAAAAAAGAAAAAAAAGACACTCAAGTCACCTACTCTTGGCTTACAGACTGGTTATATACAGCAGAAAGTGCACTGCACTTGATATCCAGGAAACTTTTTAATTGTTTAATACATATGTGTATTTATTTATTTATTCATTTTCCTCTTCCTCCTAACAGGACAGCCTCAAGTCCTGCCTGTGTTTGATTTGTTGGTATGTAATCAAAGAAGCAAGCACATTATACAAATCCCTAAATAAAAATCAAATGCTTAATTCAAAGAACTGCCACCTGCATAACTAGGAACAGAGTTTGCATAATAAAATTCCCTGCTGGCATTCATATATCAAGGAAACTCAATGAGAGCTTCCTTTCAGAATTAATGACAAAACCATCATGCTATTAGCTCTAATATCAACTGCAGCCCTTGAGCAAAGCAATCCACTTAGCCAGCCATTACTTGAATATTATTTTTTAATCAAAATAATACCCTTAGCAAACACTAATACTAACACCATTTGGAAGGAAATCAGAAAAAGATAGATTTTTTAAAGTTGAATTTAATATCTATAAGACTTTGGAAATGACAAAAAATTTTCCCAGTCAAGCAGAATTTGAAGAACTATTGTTCCTGGGGTGTTATATTTTCAGGGCCAACTGCTATCAAGTCCATAAAATGAATTCTCTTAGTCCTTCCAATTTTTCTCTATTGTTTTTTTTATTGTCACTCAAGAGGATGTTTCTTGATTGTCCAAGAATGTCATTGTTGCCTGCTGATTCAAGAAAAAAGATTAAGAAATAAGTCATTTGTAAGAACAGACTTCAAATGTGAATGGCAAAAATTGTCTGAATTCATCAGTCCCATCCCTAGAATTGAGGACTAAATGTAGAGATGCTTTATCTGCTTATCTTCATCTTCAAGACTCAGATATTTCTTTGGTTGGGAAAAAAATGCCTCTGGACATCAAGTTAAGATTAGTGAGGCTTGGCAGGCAAGCATAGATCACAGACTAAAAAGATCAATATAAATGACTGATTTCTAAGTCTTATTTCATCCATATACCTGTACTCCCATCAACTAAATAACGTCAAAGCAACAGAATTGACCCTTTATTACTCCTAGTCCACTTCTCACTGGATCTTTGATTTGACTTAGGATCATTGGTCTAGGTCTAATTTTGGACATATTTGACTCCTTTATAGGTTCCCTCACAGGTTTTATTTTTATGTTGTGACTATGCCTTTCTACATCCTTCTGTGGACTCTTGATTTCTTGACTTTTTGAAACATGTTTCGGGACCTTGGTTAATTAAATTCATGAAGTTCCTATCATGCCAGAGTAATCAGTCAGTTACTTCTCATTTGCACTGAGTCAATACCCATGAGAAATGGAAGTAAGCATTTCTCCTCAGGGCTCTAACATTCCATTTTTTATTCCCTTCTCTTATTAGCACAATTTTTCTTTAATAATTCTGATTCTAAACTTTTTATTCTGGGAGTGTTCCATCACTTCTTGGAAAATTCAGCATTTGACATTATAGCAGGATCTAGTCATACTACTCTACCTGACCCAGCCATTCTGTTTATTTATAATTCAGAGAGTGGAACAGTGATTAGAGTTAATAATGACCAAAAGAACCATGAGTTTCTCCCATGCAGCCTCTGCCAATGATTTTGATGAATTATTAAAGACTCTACTACTATGTCTCCATATAGTGGTGAATTTGACAGCATCCTTAGTTCATAGTTATACAATCAACTGCCAAGTACAAACGTCTCAGTTCAGTATCTGCAAACCCTTACAGAAGACATATAGACACATATACTCAATAAATCCTCCCAGTATGCCTGCCTAGAAACACCTCCATGCCATCTTAGAATGGAACTCAAATTCCTTAGCCAATGATCTTATTAGCCCTTACTATGCCCTGATTAGGGTAGTTGCACAGGATTATTTCCAAGTTTTTACAATGAATGGATACAGGATGCATTAAATACAGAATAAGATTATTCTGGATACAGATATGCACATACAGGATGCATTAGAGACAAAGTAATGACTATAACTAAGGACTTATGACTTCTTTTGAATTTTGCTTATCCAACAAGCAGTCAGGTTCCCCCATCTAGGAATCACAGAAATTGACTTCCCCTCTGGTATTAATACAACAAGTATGTGAATACTAATTCTGTCTTAAAAACAAAAGAAACAGAAAAAAATTGAAGGTCAAAAGAAGCAAAAACGCTTTTATTTTAAATTATTCTGCATATCATTTAAAAAGTTGAAAGTTCACATGGTACAATAGCTCTGCCCATATTGTTAGAAGAAATTGGCTGTTATTATTGTGTTTATTCTCTGAAAAACAATGTGATGTAGCGAGTTATATCAAATCCAAATAGAAATGGCAGCCACTAAATCACACATAATGATCCCTTAAAGTTTCATATTGAGTTAAAAAAACCTTAGTTATTAACATTATGTATGTATTTATATTCTATTCTCATTTATTTTGCTAAATATTTCCAAAATATATTTCAATCTGATTCAGGCAACACTTTAATGTATAAGAGGCCTAGATGTGCATGTTTGACATCTCTGATTTAGTACATAAGAGGTCTTAAAGTTAGGAAGATCAAGGTTCGTGTTCTTCCTCTGACACATAACAATTATATCAACCTGGGTCTAGAAAGTTAAGAGCAACTGGTTAGTAGAAAAAAGAAAAAAAAAATGATTTCCCTAAGAGAAAAGCTGAGCCAGGATGGTAGGTTAGAGGCAGCAACTCAGCTGAACTTTCAATATTCCCCTTTAAACAACTTTAAATTAATACCACAAGTCAACTGTTGAAATAGCATAGCAAACTAAAGGACAGGAAGACATTTTTCCAGCCTAAAAATCTTAGGAATTCAGCAGGAGAAATCTATAGCCCTGGGGTAGAAGACTGTCCAAATTGCCACAGGTGGGTCAACAGTACTTCCTGGAGTAGCTTCTGAAACTCTTAGCTTAGAAATTGGTAAGAGGAATCAGAAAGATATTAGAGCAATCCATTGCTTGCAGCAGATGTAACTGGCCCTGATCAGAAACTCAATTGTCCATAAGCAATTCTGGGTCACTGTTTCAGGGGAAAGAGGAGCACAGCCCCTGGCTGCAGTTTCAAGTCAGAAGGGAGTGCTAACATAGTGTCTGCCAGAGAGTAGTGGCTGTGATCTTAGTTCTAGGGCCAAGAGAAGTTCTGGTGCTTGTGTCTACAGGGAAGCAAGGCCTTTCTGGGGGAAGACCTGAGGAAAGAACAGGAGGTTAGTGAGCATACCTCTCTTTAAATCATACCATCTTGGAAGCAACAAAAACTTTCAGATTCTCAGAACTTGCTCTGAAAAGAGTATTGTAAACCTCATGACAATGCCCCTCCACTTCCAAGTAAGCAGAGTTTAACTTTAATGTAATGTCAAAGAAAAAAATAGTGTAGAAAAAAATGAAGAAAAACAACAACATAAAGAAACTGCCATAAAAAGCTTCTACAGTGGCTTAGAAAATCAAAACAAAAACTCAAAAAACAATACGTGGTAAAAAGCTACAAGCAAAGTATCAAAGAAAAATGTTAATTAGAAACAAGCCCGTTAAGAATTCTGGATAAATTAGAGAAAGAAATCAGAGTGGTAGAGGAAAAAATTGGCAAAGAAATAATGGAAAGAAAATTAACAACTTGGTAAAAGATTAAAAAATTCACCAAAGAAAAGAACTCCTTCAAAAATAGAATTTGCCAGATGGAAAAAGAAGCACAAACACTTACTGAAGTAAATAATTGTTCAAAGCTTAGCCAATTAGCCAGATTAACTAATTAGTCAAAATAGTCTATGACTCATGGGACATCAAGAAAAAATAAACCAAGATCAATAGAATAAGGAAAAATAGTATCAGAAATGTCTCATTTCAAAAAAATAACTTCCTTGGAAAATATGTTATTGAGACATAACTTAAGAAATAATGGATTGTCAAACAATCCATGATCAAACAAAAAAGCCTTGATATCATATTTCAAACAATTATGAAGGAAAATGGCCCTGATTTCCCAGAACCAGAAGGTAGAGTAGAAGTTGAAAAAATTCACTGATCAATTCCTGAAATAGAGGAAGATTACAGCAAAATTCCAGAGCTCCCAGGTCAAGAAGAAAATATAGCAAGAAGCTAGAAAGAATCAATTCAAATATTGTGGAGCCACAGAAAGGATCAGAAAAGTTTTAGTGGCTTTCATCTTAAAGGAGCAGAGACCTTGGAATATGATATTCTGGAAGGTAAAGGACCTAGGATTATAACTGAGAAAAGCCTATCCAGCAAAACCTAAGAGGAAAAAAAAATGTTTAATGACATAGAAGACTTTCAAGCATTATTGATGAAAAGACCAAAGCTGAATAGCAAATTTGACATTCAAATCCAAGACTCAAGAAAAGCATAAAAAAAGTAAACAGGAAAGACTAATCATAAAGGACTCAATGAGGTTAAACTGTTCACATTTCTATATGGGAAAATGACACTTGCAACTCATTAGGGCAATTGGAAGGAGTTTCCATGAACAAATGACATCAGTGTGAGTTCATTATGCTGAACCTATCTCCAAAAAAATGAAGTGATGAGAAAGAGGGGTACACTGGGAAAAGAAAATGGAATGGAGAGGTGAGGGGGGGAATCTTTTTTCTGTAAAAGAGTTGTGTAAGGACGAAGTCTTGTAGTGGAGGGGAAATGTCAGGGGTGAAGGGGAGCAGACAATTCTTGAACCTCACTCTCACTGGAATTGGTTCAAAGAAGGAAGAATATACATACATACACTCAACTAGGGATAGAAATCTCTCTTACTCAATAAAGGAATGGAAAGGGAAGGGGAAGAGAATGAGAGGGGGAGGGAGCAGGGGAATAGTTAAAGGAAGGAAAGACTGAAGCACATAGTGGCAAAGTGCAAACTTAAATTTTGAGGCATGGAAAGATAAAAAGACAGAAGAGATTTTTAGAAAGTATGATGAAGAAAGCACCAAGTTTAAGTAGGAAGTCTATGGTGAAGGGAAGATCTTCAGTAATTAGAAAGAAAATGTTCCCTTTTGTTATGTTGTTATACAGAAGCTTTTCCAAAAAGTTTTATCCCTCTGCAAGCCTTCCTAAAGGGCCCCATACCCCATCTTCTCAGTTGAGCATGTTGCTTTATACTTCATTGAAAAAAAAAACAATTTCTAGGACCTCCTTCTTCTTCCTTCCTTCTACCTTATATCACTTCTGCTATTACCTATTCCTTTTCCTCCCTTTTATCTTAAGGATCAATTATAAAATCCTCTGTAGGGATTTTAAGCTTCCTGCATTTATAATTATCTTATACCTTAAATGTGGCATTTTACTCTGTGATCCAATGCACTGGTTTCCTTGCAGTTCCTCACACAGGACTGTCCATTTCTTGATGCCAAGTAATTTTACTGGTTACATCCCATGTTTTTTATATCTCTCTTTCATATCCACCTCGACTTCCTGGCTTCCTTTGAGTTTCAGATAAAGTTCAATATTCTATTGTACTATCTTCTCTTTGAATTTACTTACAATTTATCCTTTAAATGTCTTACTGGTACATAGTTATTTTCATGTTGTATTCCTTTATTACACTGCGACCTCTTTGTGGGAAAAGTCTTTTTATATATTTTTAACCTCCAATATTTAGCACAGTTCCTGGTACATAGCAAACACTCAATAAATAGTTGTTGACTAGCTGGTTGATAGTCAAAGGGAAAAGATAGGACTTCATATGCCAAAGGCCAAGGAAATAAATATCATCAAGGTGACATTTGGTCCTTGAAGGACCAAAGCACATAATGTTGAAGAGGATAAATATGGTGATTTTTATCCAATTTATCTGAGACTTGCAGAACAAATTCTACATTTTTGGGGTAGCTGATTTAAAAAGAATGATATGCCACAAAGTCTAGCCTAATGAAATTTATATGAGTAAAAACACATGGGTTGGTCTAGCATCTGGCACAGACAGGAATTGATGAGTCATTTAAGGGCAGTTTCTGGATGATATTGTTTATTCCATGTGAAAGAAGGGGAGCCAAAGAAACCTACCTCCTGATACAGTAGAAAATTAATGTAATAATAATTGACTATTAATGTTATTAGTTTCCAGATAATACTCAATAGTTTTCTAAGATAATTTCTCTGTCTTTCCTCCATCCCTCCCTTTCCCCACTTCCTCTTCCCTACTCTCCTTCCTTTCCCTCCCTCTATTTCTGTCTCTTTCCCCTCTGTTTTTGCCTATTTCTAAATCTCTGCCTCTTTCTATTTGTCTTTCTGTCTCTTCTTTTTAGAAGAGACATTGTAAATGCATAATGAATTGGACCTCAAATTATAATATCTGTACATCACTGATGTCAGAGTTTGTCTATGAATAATGCAATACCACAGCCTATAAAGAAATAAAAATGAGGATCACTCAAAGGACTATGAAAAGGCTCATATTGAGCATATTTAGGCTACAACAAATGAACAAAAAAGGGACTACAAAGAATTCATGTGAAAGATATTAGCAAAGAAATGATATACAATTTTTAGCTGCTTAAGTGACCAGTATGAAAAACATCAAAGGTATGGAAAAATTCTCTGATCTTCTTGGTAGGCAGAAAGAAAAAAAATCAAATCAAAATACATCATGCAGTTTTCTTTTACTTCCCTCCCACCTATTTTGTTTCTTCTTAATTTCTTTACCACATCATCACCTATGTCTTACCCTCTAAATATGAGTTTCTTCCAAGCTCTTTTCACCACCATCCCTAGAATTTCTTGGTCATTTCATCAGTTTCTATAACTTCCCTTGTCTCTCTTCCTACTATTCACACATTTAGATATCCAATCCATTTTCTTTTCTGAGTTTTGGTGACATACCACATACTATCTTTAGGACAATTCTATTTGTACATCACATTGCTATATCAAACAATATATTCTAAATGAGACTCCTTCTTTGCCCCACTAAATCAAACTTCTTCCTTATTTTTACTGTTACTGATTTGTTTTTTGCTTGTCTGTTGCTGTGGCTGTTGTTGTTTTAGTGGGTTACCATCCTTTGGGTCACCCAGGTTTGCATCCTCAGAACGATCTTTCTTTTCTGTCAACATCACCAAAATCATATCTAATCTATTAAATGTCTTGTGAAATTTTGCTTTCAACATATCTTTCAAACCCATCCCTTTCTTTCTAATAATACAATAACCACTCTTGCTCAGATCTCTATCACCTCTTCCCTACATTACTGTAATATTTTTTATTTGATCTCCCTGCTTCCAACTTCCCTTATCTCTAAACATCTTCCTTACAGTTACCAAATTACTATTGCTAAAACATTGCTTTAACCTTTTCACTTTCCTAATAAACTATTTTCAGTGTTCCTTATTGTTCACAAGTTAAAAGTCAAAGTTCTAAGATTGTCATTTATAGAACTCCACAATATGGCTGATATATACCTTTCCAATATTATTTTGTATTAGTCTTCTGATTGTACTTTCTGTTCTTGAAAAAAATGATCTATTGGTTGTCAACCATGTATATAGTACATCATTCACATGAAAGTCAATGCATAGCTTTTAACATACGTATTTAAGACTTCACCTCTTTACTTTAGAATTCCTTTCATGCTTTTGTTGGTCATGTTCTACTCACTGTGACCCTATTTGGGGTTTTCATAGCAAGGAGACCGGAATGGTTTGCCATTTCTTTCTCCAGCTCATTTTAGAGATGAGGAACTATGGCAAACAGGATTAAGCGACTTTCCCAGGGTCATACAGCAAATAAGCATCTAAGGTCACATTTGAATTCATGAAGATGAATCTTCCTGACTCCATGTCCGGCATTCTATCTACTATACCACCTAGCTTCCTTCAATTAGCAGCTGAGGTGCCACCTCTTACATGAGGTCTTTTCTATTTTCCTTCTCTAGTTATTACCTACTTTTTTTTAAATTTTGCATACATTTTTCAGCATTTATCCTTTTCAAATGTAAACTCCTCCAGGGCACTAAGACTTCTCTTTCCCACCCAAATCCAAGCATTCTGAGCACCTAATAGTGCTTTGTACTGGAGCTTAATAGGAGAACAAAGGAGGAACTTAATAACAATTTTTGAACTGAATAAGTTGAGGAACTCTCAATATGAACATTATAGAAAATGAAGAGCATAAGCAGAATGAGAGAAAAAGAGAGAAATCTTTTGAAATTATTAAAGAAAGCATCCAATTACTCTGAAAGCTGATATATGACTGAGGTAATAATGGGAAAGGAGGATAATTGTATAACTAGATGGAATGAACTTCAGAGGGTGAATAATTTTTGAGTAATAGTAGAAAGCGTATATCTGAAAGTTGCAGTGTGAACCCAGTTGTATGTTAATTTCACAGTCTTATCCAAACTTATGGCTTGAGAAGACTGTCATGAAGGAAAGAGCATTCTTGATCTTTTTGAACATTCATCATATTGCGTTCCTTCTTTAATCCTTAAAAAGTTTCAAATATACTTTATATTGTTTTTTCTTTATGGGTTTGCATATATGAGGAGGAGGAAGAATATTACTTCAACAATTCACTTTTAGTCCTAAATAGCTAAAATTTCAGCCTTACCTTAAAATAACTTGATAAGATAAAATTAATCTAAGAATTGCAATTAAATTCTTCTGGGTTAGAAGATCAGGCATCTCTGCAGTGATCTATGTGGGCAATTTTTCAATACTTCAGGCACTCTCTTCAGAGGAAGAGAAGAATAAATAAATATGACTCAAAATAAGTGCAGGCTGAATGTGCAATCCTATCCCCAGCTGTAAAAGTGAACTGGTGCATACCAGAAACTGCCAGAGAACAGAATGTGTCTGGTTACATTCTCATTCCTGTAATTGAATCAAATTCACTGCTTCTCATAAACAGCTTTGAGACACCAGGTTGTGGTGGGTGAAACAAATAATTTATTTGTTATGGTTCTCACAGATGTTAGGCTGAATGTTCTTCCCCTGTTCTCCCTCCTCCCTTTAGGAAATCTGTATTGTCTGAGAATTGTGAGTATGCAAGAGCAGTAGAGAACTAAAACACTTATTCACTTTAGATTAAATAAACCACTTTTTAATCTGAACTAGATAGATAATAAATATTTTAATCTGGAATTGACCTGATTTTCTGTCTCCATTTTGTATACGTTGATATAGTCTGGGAGTGAACTAAGGACTCTTTTGATCTTTTAATATTTGAATATAATCACTAATATTGGGATGGAAAAAGTGGAATGTAATTCTAAAAACAGAAGTCAATGGAGAAGAAAGAAATGTAATTAACATTTTTTCCTCATCACAGGAATTCCCATTCCTAATGACCTCTTATTTGCATAGAGGTAATACAATACTATTTAACTTTCCTGTGCATTGACTGAAACAGTGGCTACTTGAGCATGCGTCAAATATGCTTCTCAGGTTTTCAAGGTGGATGTTGGCCCTGATAATGTCAGGAAGAAAAAAATAAAACAAAAACACAGAGGAATAAAATATCATTTTATTTTTGTGACAATACATTAAATCTCATATGGCTGTCTAACCAGTTTATAGTGCATGGTGAAACTATACTCTGTAAATATAGACAGGATGGTGAATGTCATGTGACACAGCTGCTCCAACAACTATGATATCGTAAGATCATAACTTTATAGAAGGAAGTAATACTGAAGAGGTGTATAGGTGATGGGGACCCCAAAATATCGACAGTCCAGGTCATGCTGGAATGAATTGTACTCAAGCCTTCTTAAAACCAAAGAAAACAAAGTTTATTAAAGATTCACCAAACTGAGTTGCCTCTTAAGGAGCCTAAGCACTTGTAATGCTTGTATTCACAAGCGGGCCAGATAGAATCTCAGTTAGACAGAGTCTGAGCTGGATGGAATCTGAGCACCTATGGAGGCAAGGTGGGACTTAAATACAGAAAAGAGTATAGGAGGGATGGGGGTTGGTGGGTGTCTGGTAGTCTAGAGTGATGGGGGAAGAAGTTCAGGAAGGGTTTCCAAGGAGGATCGAAGGCTGAAAATAGCTGGAGGTAGTCAACAAACATCAGATTGGGGCCTAGGTGGTAAACAGGTAGGGCAATCAAGAGATAACAGACAATGGTCAGGTTCTGTGGAGAGATACAAGGGGAGCTCAATTTGAGTATGAAAAGTCAGTTTAAGTGAGGAGATTCCAGGGGAGCTCAAGGGAGTTCCCAGAGTCTGAACTCCATCAATACTAGATGTCTAGTACACTCTCCTCATTCTACTGACCATAAAATGGAGATGTAGATAAGTTGAGTGACTTCTTTAATAGTAAATGGCAAGGGTAAGATCTGAATCCCAATCATCTGAGTGTAAATTCATTGTGCTGTATACCCTTCTATTATTTTCATAGGAAGGCAACGTTACTTATCCACCAACCTCAAAAGGAAATGCTTCTAAGTTTTCCTCTTGGTAGTACTAAATTTTTGGGCTTAAGTGTCCACTCTCTGAGTCCGGATTGAAAAGCAGGATAATCCTTCTTCCTTCCTTCCTTCCTTCCTTCCTTCCTTCCTTCCTTCCTTCCTTCCTTCCTTCCTTCCTTCCTTCCTCACTCAAAACTGAGATGTTAATTAAAGAGCTTAACTTTAAAAAGCTCTCTTTAAAAGGCACCCAATGCATCCTTCCACTTCCAGTTTTCCTGATCTGTGTCAGGCCGCTGAACCCAGCTAACTGTAGAAGAGAAAGTGAGACTGGTAACTGCATAGCCTTCTGTCACTTAAGCCCAATTCACTTGCATGTCATGGCATTCCCTCTGATACTATGGTCCTTTTCCAGAATGCAGGATGAAGAGTAGCAAGCAGCAGCAGCAGCAACAGGGGCTGAAGAGGTGGCAAAAGCACTTAGGCTCACAATCATTGTGAAGAGTATTCCTGAAGATGAGGATTGGGCTGACACGGTGATTGAAGAAGGAGAGGAAATGATCAAAAAGGAAGAGAAAAGGAGAGGGAAACATTGGTAGGAAGCCTGGGGGAAGAGGGGATTCTATTGGGCCATGGGCAAAGAATTGCCTGGAGCAGGAGAAATATTCTCAGGAACTTCTCTGCTCTACCCTAATGAACTCTGAGTGATCACAACCCTGTATGTAATATGTGAAATTTTTATTAATTACTTTGAGAAAAATAGAGGAGGCATACTTGTCAAAGTTGCAGATGTCATTAATGAAAGGATAGGTAATATACTGTACGATAACATCAGAATTCAAAAGGAGCTTAACAAATATAATAGTACAACACTGAACACGACTGTAATATTCTCCATCTAGATTTTTAAAGTCATCTTTACAAGTCCAGGATAAAGAAGGAGAATTGGAAAGATATTAGTTAGTGTGAAGATTTTCTTTTCCTTTCATCTCATTTTCTTTTAATGCACTGTATGGACAAAATGAATCAGAAGAGTGACAGTGCAGCATCTGCTCTGAAAAGGATTTGGGCTTCTACTGGTCTGCCAGCTTAGTATAGTTCAGCACTATGATGTGGAAGCCAAAAGAGCTAATATCCACTTGGGTCCAGGAAGAGAGGAATAATAATCCTGTTGTATTCTACTCTTGTCAGACTTCATCTAGGTATTATATTTGGTTCTGGAACCACAGGTGAAGAACATTAATAAACTAGAAATGTGTTGAGAGAACAACCAGGATGATGAAGGTCTTTAAATCCATGATATATGAGAATCTATTAAGGGAAGTAGATGTGTTTATCCCGGAGAAAAGAAGACTCATGGGACATGGTAATTGTGTTCCAGTTTTTAAAGGGATATATTAACAGTATATATGTACTGTACTTACGCCTGGAATATTGAGTTCAGCTTGGGACTCACTAAAGAATGTTGACAACTAGGACTGGGTGATGAGGAAGTAAACATGATTATGATGTCACCCAAGGGAATCTTTTGAAGGAAATGAACACATGGTATAAGTAGATTTGGGAGAGAGGAGTGAGACATGATAATTGTCTTCAACCATCTGAAAGACTTTTACATGGAAGAGGAATTCAGTTAATTTTGAACCTCATTGAGTAGATATTGGACAGTAAGGGGGTTCAGTGGATAAAGTGCCAGGCCTAGAGTCAGGAAGACTATCTTCCTGAGTTCAAATCTGGCCTTAGATAACTTTTTAGCTATGTAACCCTGGTCAAGTTACTTAACTCTGTTTGCCTCTGTTTTTTCATCTGTAAAATGGGCTGGAGAAGGAAATGGTAAGCCACTTCACTATCTTTGCCATGAAAACCCCAAATGACTTCACAAAGATTAGGACATGACTGAAAACAACTGAACAAAAAGTGTAGAAAATAAAACATAGATTCGATGTAAATTAAGACTATCAAAAATTAGACCTATTAATTTGTGATATGACTACCTAATGAAGTTACAGATACCATCTTGTTGGAACTATACAAGAAAAGACAGGACAATCATTTGTCGGAGATGTTGCAGAAGGGATTCATATGCATATATGTGTTGGCATAGTTGGCTTCAGTAGCACATCCTAGCTGTGAAATTCTGTATATCTCTGCAGATTTCTAAGTTTTCAAAAGACTATCTGCTATGTTCTGTATGCTCAAGATGTTTAATAAATGCTCATAAAGTATTTGAATAATTTTTGTCAGGAAAAGGACCGAAAATTGTGGCCTGGGATGCAACAGTTATTAAAATGTAAATTTCATATTTTTAAGGAGGAGGGTAGGAATATAGTGATCTGGATATTTATTGCTCCTGTTTATAATGATAATGGAGGTAAATTTTCATTCTGGTTTATAGAAGATATCATTCCTGGAGGGAAAATGTGTGGTATTCCTCTCATACTGTAATTATTTCAATTCTGATAACTATAGGTAATAGAATAAACTATGGATAAGAACTAGAGTTCTTTTTTTTTTTTCTTTAGGGCAGTGGGGGTAAATTATTTCAATGGAATCACATGATCTAGAACTGTTCTTCCAGAAAGAAGAAACATGCAATTGGTGCTCAAATATTATTAGTAAAGGTAACAACTTTGGCACTTGGGGATAACAAATGAATTAGTTCATAGAATTTTGAGCTATAACATATCTGAGATCATCTTTTCTGTGTCCCTTACTTTATAGAAAAAAGAAAGCTGAGACTCAGAAATGTTAAGTGACTTTTCCATCATTACAAAGAGACAGTGTCTCTGCCCCATTCAGAGACATAGAGCTGAAAGGGATCTCAGAGACCACCTAGTTGCATGCTTTCCTTTTATAAAGGAGGACTCTAAGATCAAGGAATAGTAAATGACTTTGTCCAAATTCACAGAGGTAGGTAGGGGTTGATGTAAAATGAGGTCCTTTAATTCAAGGGATTGTGCTCTTTCCACTGTCCCACACTGTTTCATAACTGACTGAATTTACAAGCAATAACTTGCTGCTTGCACAATGCTAGAATAAATGAAATAGAAAATGAAAAATTAAAATAATTTGTTGGAATCTATTTGAGCTTGGAAATGTTTAATTTTTTTAAAAATCGTGTTTTTTTTTTGTTTTTTCTTTTAATTTTTCAAATTCTCCTTTAAAGCTTTAGATCTATCATTCTTGAGACTTTATATTTAGGAAAACTTTCTACATTTAGAAAGACTAAATTGCTCTTTACCCCAAATCTTAATTGCATGTACCTAAAGAAAACAACCAACTCCTTGGCTAAACATCACCATCTGGTGGCAGATGTCCAGATACTTAATATAACCATCCCATTTTTAAAAAGCATGTTCTAAGGCATGTTTCTTAGTAATAGTTAAACAGGAGAAGATCTCATCAGGAAAATGTACTGGAAAAAATACAGACTAGTCTCCTAGGAGGATAAGAGGTGACAAGTGGATTGTTTAAGTGTGATATTGATATCCTTGAAATACCAAGAAGGAAAGGAAAACCCTTGCACTTTAGATAGATCAATTGAAAACACAAAATACTATGGATAAGAGTAGTTGAGGATGGGCAGTCATGATGGGTTGTGACTGGCATAGTTGAAAGGTTCATCCAAATTGATAAGATAACAGATCCTTTTAAATATCATAGTAAACTTCAGAATGACTAAATGGTTAGTGGCTTAGGGCACTGTGTGTGTTTTGTCCTTTGTTGCCAAAGAAAACAGTGTCATCAGAGAAATAATGACATGACTTGCACTTGACTTTGTTTTGAGTGAGGGAGGGCTGTGCAGGTCACCTGTCTCACTTTTCCTCCAGAGTCATCTGAATCCAGTGAGCTGATATTCATCAGGATGATTGGAGATGACCCAGGGTGAGGCAATTAGGGTTAAGTGACTTGGCCAAGATCACACAGCTAGTGAGTGTCAAGTGTCTGAGGTGAGATTTGAACTCAGGTCCTCCTGACTCCTGCACTGGTGCTCTATCCACCATACCATTTAGCTGCCACAGGATACAAATAACAAAATTAAGAGAAATACTTAAGAAAGGATAGGAGACAACTTGAGTTACTGGAAAGACTATTGGATTTATAGTTAGAAGACCTAGGTTTAATTACTTTTTCTGGTATTTACATACTAAATATTCTTAGGAAAATTAGTAACTAATCTAGGTCTCAGTTTATTGATGGGTAAAGTAAGAGTTCAATTCAATGAACTTAAATATCTATTTCATTTCTAAAACTGATGATACCATGGCTGAGGATTTATGTTTATCAACAATAGATAATACCTAGCATTTATGTAGAACCTGCAAGGTGCGAGCAACATAACAAATAATATTTCAATTGATTTTGAGAACAAATCCAGGAAATGGGTACTAACGCCACCCTCACTTAACAGATGTTGAAACTGAAGCAAACAAAAATGAAGTATCTTGTCCAGGGTCAGTCTGTTAGCTCTTAAATATCCGAGGCTGGATATGAACTGAGATTTTTCTGACTCTAGGTTTTCTAGCTGCATCATTGTCAATCATTATAATGGGATCAATACTGCATTGTATGGGTCCAAAGTGTTATGAAGCTTAAATGAGATAATGGATACCAATTACTTGGCAAACCTTAAAGGGTTACATAGGTGTCAGATGTGTTTGTTGCTGTTAATATTATTAGCATAGATTGGCCAGGCCTCCAGCCTGGTGCTTGCTTCATTTCCTGAACCCACTGCTACAGCACTCCTGCTGAGCTTAAACAAAGTTTATAGAGGGATTTTGGAGAGGCCAAGGTTACTAGTAAATGTTTACTAATCAGGCTTTCCAGAAGGTGTAAATATACTTATATACATACATGCAAACACACACACACATATATACATATATATTTATGCATACAGACACATAGACACATATGTACATATTTATGCAGAGAGAGATACTTTTGTTTTATCTACCTTATTTATATTTTTGTAGGTATAGACAATCAATAAAACAGTAAATTAAGGCTTAATTTAATTTCTGAATTTATAGTGATTATATTGAAAAATATTTCACGGCTAGTTAAAACTGGATCCAGCACATGTTCTAATGCACCTAACTGCCTTGAAAGAGGAAGACCATAATATTTAGAATAAGAAGAAACCTTAGAAGCTATGGAGTCTTAAACCCTTATTTTACCACCAAAAATGACATCTGGAAAAGTTACAGGCTTATTAAGGATCTTTGATAATCTTGTCAAACCCCCTCCCTCATTTGACCAAACTGAAATCGTTCACAGAGAGATTGTGACAAATTCAGTTCCAACTAATATAGCAAGTAGTAGAGTTGGTACTATATAACTCATGTCTTTTCAGTCCAAGGCCAGGATTCTATCTATTACCTATGGAGAACTTTATAGGAAGTTATAGTTTTGATTTCTTCTCTATTAAGACTTTCATAAGAATAATTTTCTAATATTTGCTCTATGACCTAATTTCCATGACCTTCTTCAACATATATACACTACCATTTCTTTCTCCGTTTCTTAACATCTTGAATTGTTTGTGGGAGCTGGGGAGGGGAAGTATCACATGGAAAGTGGGCAGTACCTTAGGACTGGAACATACCCAATGATTTTTTTTTTCTTCTGAAGAGTATAAACACCTTGAAGTGCATTACCAAAAACAAAGAGAGTACATGATTTGACTGAATTGACAATCTTGATTTGGGCTTTTGTGGATTGTTTTATGTTGTCTCCCAAATCTGCAATTTTTTGTCTAATCTTGTTACTACCAAAAGATTGTTCAGAAGAATCTCAGAACTGAGTCCATGTCTAGGCCTTCACAGTACAATGGTTCTTGGAACTTTACATGGAATCAAGGTAATATATACATATTTCCAGAAAGTCCTTATTGCATCACAGGAAAAAAAATGAATAAAATATATGAAGCATTCACAATTATCCAAAAACAATTAGTAACACATCCTATAGGCAATAATTTAGTTTCACAGACGCATACTGCCAGTTTGTCATTTACATCTCCTCAGAATGAAAACAAACTTGCATGTGCAAAGGTGCAAACTCCCACCATTTAAGCATTTCTCTTATGTTCACACTAGAGACTCATATGAACTTTTAACCTCATGGTACTATTTGAAATTGTGAGTTCCTTTGGAAGGAACATGAAGGTGAAATTGTTGAATAGGAAATTTGCTCATTGGAACCATACAATATAAATAACCTATGGAAATAGCAGAGTGCAAAACCTAGGTACATTACATGTCTACACAAAAGCTTTAAATCTCTTTATGCTCCTACAGAAACTTCATCTAATCCTTTTCTATATCTCAGAAAATGGTCCTGTCCAGGAACCTACCTTCTCTCCATAAATGTCTGAGTTCTAAAACTCTTGAACTTGGGAGCTTCTTTATTATTTATTTTTTCTCAGTTCCACCTGAAAGAAAATTTATAATTCTTTTTAAATTTTAATTTCAAATTCTTTCCCTCTTTTCCTTTCCTGCACTGAGAAGGTAAGTGATTTGCCATAGATTATGCATGTGCGATTATACAAAGCATATTTCCCTTCTAGCCATGTTAGAAAGAAAAACGTAAAGAAAAGTAAAAAGAAAATGTCCTTTGATTTGTATTCAGATTCCATCAGTTCTTTCCCTGGAGATGAGTAGTGCTTTCATCATAAGTCCTTTGAAAATTGTCTCGGATCATTGTATTGACAAGAATAGCTAAATTATTCATAGTTGATCATCATTCAATATCATTGTTACTGAGCACAGTTTTTTTTTTTCCTGGTTCTGCTTACTTCACTTTGTATAAGTTCATCTAAGTATTCCCAGGATATTCTGAAAGCATCCTGCTTATCATTTCTTATAACACAATGATATTTCATCACAGGGGTGGCTAGGTGGCACAGTAAATAGAGGTGTAGACCTGGAGTCAGGAAGTTTCATCTTCCCAAGCTGAAATCTGGCCTCAGACATTTACTAGCTATATGGCTCTGGGAAGTCACTTTAACCCTATTTGCCTCAGTTTGTAAAATGAACTGGAGAAGGAAATGGCAAACCACTCTAGTAACATTGATAATAAAATCCCAAATGAGGTCCCAAGAAGTTGGATATGACTGAAAAAAATTCCATCACAATCATATGTATCACAAGTTTGTTCAGCTATTCTCCAGGTTATGGGCATCACCTCTATTTCCAGGTTTTTGCCACTGCAAAATTAGTTGCTATAAATATCTTTTAAATGTATTTGTTTTCATATGACTATAGATAGCTTTGTTTTCTTCTTCTGGAAACTGTCTGCTCATGTCCTTTGATGATTTCTCGACTGGGTAATGACTTGTATTCTTCTTATAAATTAGATTCAGTTTTCTATATATTTGAGAAATGAGGCTTTATCGGAGAAACTTGCTGTAAATTTTTTCTCCCAGTTTTCTTCTTTCCTTCTAATCTTAGCTGCATTAGTTTTATTTGTTGAAAACCTTTTTGTTTTAATGTAATCAGAACCATCCATTTTAAACCTGCAATGCTGTCTATGTAAGGCAGCTAGATGGCATAGTGACTAGAGGTCAGGGCTTGAGTTAGGAAGACCTGAATTCAAATCTGACCTCATGCCCTTACTAGCTATATGACTTTGGGCAAGTCACTTATCCCTGTTTACCTCGGTTTCATCATCTGTAAGATGAAAGTGGAGAAGGAAATGGAAAACCAATTCAGTAATTTTGCCGTGAAAATCCCAAATGGCATCTATCACCAAGGCAATATTCACAGCACCACAAGTGACTATGAATATGTGGGTGTAGTTATGAATTGCAATGTATAACGGACTCTCCACGTAGAAGGCAGAAGAAAAACATTGATTCAGACATCAGAAAGATGAATCCCTACACCAGAAAACCAAACACTGTATTCTGTCATAGCAACTAAAACTTAATACACATGAGCAATGTAGGAGACAAAGTCATTCCCAAGCCTTCTTCCACCCATCTCCTGCCAGGGACTTCCTAGAAGCAAACATTCGCAAGACTAGCAGTGCCTGTTTGCCTGCATCCTCTCCCTCTGCCTTAACCACTCTCACCAACTTCTCAGTTCTGCTCCATCCTTCCTGTTCTACCCATTTAGCAAGCTCCTCCCACCACATGTGAGTTAGGCTTCCATATGATTTAAGCAAGTCACATGGATCTATTAATGGATGGGAAAGATATTCCTATTTAATTACCATTACATTTGGCCCTAAGATCTTTAGTACTCATTGCATACTTTGATGGGGTAATTGTTATCAATAGAACTTTGCAACAATATAATGGGGATCACACAAAATTAGCACATAAATCAATATCTTAGAGTGGGGCTTGAGTATAAGGACACCATCATTCCCCTCTTGAATGAATGGGATGTAAAATTTTAGAGTAAAGGGTGAAGGTCTTTTCTTCTACAGCTACTTCCTGCTAAAATTAGATATATAGTTGTCCCTGCCCCAAGAGTTCCCATTTGAGAGATCAGGTCTTTAGCTAGCATCTGGAGCTGAGGTGGATGCCAGGTCCAGGGGTGACACATCACAGTCATTGACAAGGGGTGACACCTGGCTTAAGCAATCAGGCATCGGCAGGTGGAGGGTACTAAGCCTTCAGAGTGCAAATCTAGAAAACAAGTTTAGTAGGCAAAAAGTCAAAAATCAAAAAGGAGACAATAACCAGAAGAGGGATAGATATAGAGTCAGTCATGCTTCTGGAGTCCATGAACCTACTATCATAGTCTCATTCATGGTAGAGTATATGAGTTGAGGGTAATGATTTTCTCCTGAATAAACAACACTTATGGTATTATCTTTACTGTGTTCTCTAATTTCTGCAGCTCTTGGAACATCATCTGGCTTCTGTTTTACCTATACTTTGACTCCCAATTTCATTCTATCAGTAGAACCCAATCCTTCAGTTTCTTGGCTAGTCTTTTCAGAAGGAAACTCAGTTTTCACAAAGGGTATTATTTCACAAGGAGTAATAATCACTTAAACTATTCCACCATTTTTACACAACTGTATTGATTCTTCACCTAAATTTTAGAATGTCACAGTAATTTCTCCTTGATAATTTGAATCTAATACTCCAGCCAATACATGTATTCCTCAAGCTGCTAATCCCTATTTAGGTAATATTCATCCAAAATTATTTTAGGGATTCTCATATATATATACCAGTAGAGATTTTTCTTATTTCTTTTCTATCCAAACAAAAGTAATCTAAACAATGTAAATCTTATCCTACTGATCCAGGTGTCCTTGGATATGGGACATCTGGTCTCATAGTCCAATATTCAATATGTGGGGTCTTATGTGTTTGGTGTTTTTTAATTTATGGATTTAGGAGTCATCATTCTGGCTAGAAGTGTAATTCCTCCCAATGGTCCATAATTCAAATTACATAAAGTAGTGAACAAATTATCTTTTCAATGTTAATAAGAATTATTTGAACTTAACTTCCTTAACTATTCTTTCAATAATCCATTCATTCTTTCAACTAACCCAGACACTTGTGGATAATATAGAGTATGATATATCCATTCTGTATTGTATAATATACAATATCTTTTCATTTCAATAACTTTCAAATGTGACCCATTGTCACTTTGAATCTGTATTGGTATTGCATAATATGGACTTATGATATCTAGAGTTTTACAGGTGTTTTTCTGGATTGCATTCTGATAGGGAAAAGCCACTAGTACACCTGAATAGGTGACAACAAAAGTACATATAAATTTGCATCTTTTATCTTGGGTTAAGGGTCCAATATAATCTATCTATCAAATTTCAGCTGGTTCTTTTCCTCTGTCTCTCCAATTACTACCCAAGGAACAGATCATTCCTTTTCCAATTGACATATATAACATTTCTCTGTTACTTGTTTTAACAATGAAAGAGAGATATTAATCTTGGTCTTGGACCCATTGTTGCGTGGTCTTGACCCCTAAATGGTCCACTGTTTGATGAAACTATTTTGCTAGGACAAGATCATCAGTTGGTATTAGAGTACAGACAGGATGTTGAGTAGTAATCTTTGCTAGTAGATCAGCATGTGCATTGTGCTCACGATCTGGCTGTTGATGGCCACATCAGCATCTACATGAAAAACTGACAAATTGGTAAGCAAAGACCTGTCTAATATATCTTCCCATAATTCTTTGTCCTAGACTTGTTTGTGATCAGTTTCTCAATTTTGATTTTTCCACATGGGCATCCACATAATTAACCCATTTGCTACCACCCATGAATCAGTGAATATATGACACTGTCTTCCTTGTTCTATTTCAATGGCTTAATGTACTGCCATAATTTCAGCATATTGACTGCTTCCACTTGTTCCAGTACTTTCCAAAGTCTGCATAGTACATGGGTTGTAGGCTACTGCTTTCCATTGTCTTTTGTGGCTGAAATATTTTGCTGTCCCATCAGTAAACTGTGCATGTCTCATTTGTTTTTCAGTTAATCCATCATATCCCTCATTCCATTTTACCAAGGACTATATCAATTATTGCTTTGGCTAAGGGGGTGTATTATTTCCCTCAGTATCTATGTTTGCTATAGACTCATATAAAGCAGAAATTCCACTTTTGCCTGTTTTAGATCTATTTTGAATATACCATTTCCATTTAATTATGCTAGCTTCTTGCACATGCCCAATTCTGTGAGAAGCTGGGGTACTTATTACCCTGATCATAATGGGAATTCCAGGCTTTAATATTACCTCATGGTCCAAAGTCAGTTGTTTAGTCTGCACCAAAGCCCAATACGCAGTTAATAACCAATTTTCCAAAGGGGTATATTAAATTCCAGATGAATAGATTTTCCTAGACTCAAATCCTAAGGGTATATTTCAGGTTTGTTGTTTTTGCCATAAACTCCAGCTTGCATAGTCATCCTGTACAGACAGTTATAATTCCACTGGGCCACTTGCATAGGCTATAAATCTAGGGGCAAATACTGGCCTTTGCTCCTTCAAAAAACTTTACTCTGCTCAAGTACCCAAACAAATTACTATTAGTTCCCAGTAATTTTATATAGCAGTTTCAAAATTTGTTCTAAATGCATTATGTGATGCCACCTATTAATATCCAAATAATCCTATAAACTTTTGGGTCTCTTTCTTATTAGTGGGGATAGGAAAATCCTGAATCTTCTCTCAGACTTGTGGGAGAATCTCTTGCAGTCATTTATTCCATTGTATAGCCCCAGATTTTCCAATTTAAGCTGACCCTTGAATCTTTGCAGGGCTAATTTTCCACCCTTTGCTTTTCATATGCTGAATTAAAAGCATCAAACTCTTCTCTACTTCTTTTACATTTTTTTTTCCCTGTATCATAATATCATCTATGTAGTAGATAAGCTGTATACCAGGTAGCTCTAATTCATACAAATGTTGAACCAGAATCCTATGACAAATAGTGGGGATATGCAGATATTCTTATGGTAGGCATGTAATACTATATAGTTAGCCTACCAAGTGAAAGTAAATTGCTCCTATTGTTTAGAATCTATTGGGATAGTAAAGAAAATATTAGCTAAACAAATAACTGTATATCAAGTGCCATCATATTTCTGGATCCTTTCTATTAAGTTAATGGTATTTGGAAGAACAGCATAGAAAGGAGGAGTGGTCTTATTCAGTTGTCTACAATCCACTTCATCCTCCATGTCCCCTCTAACTTTTATACTGGTCAGACATGATTATTCCATCAAGTGGTTGTAGGGACTAACATTCCTGCCTCAGCATATTTCTTTATAGTATTGGTAATTTCATCTTGCCCATTTAGCACATGATACTGTTTCAAAGTAATTACTTTAGAAGGTTCAGGTAAAGTTATTGGGTCCATTTTTATTTTATCCACTAAAACTGAATAATTCTTATCTTTCTTACTGAAAATTGATATCCCCCTCACGTGAATTTAAGTCATGCCTCTCAATATATCTATCCCAATGATTTATTGAGGAATGGGTACAAGTACCATGGTATATCTTTTCTTAGGTAATTGTCCAATATTTTTTCATTCATTTGACTTGTCTAGCTGATTTTTTGGCCCCTCCCAGTCCTGTGATGGTGATAGAAATTCCATGTTTAAACTTTTTAAGGTTTCCATATATAAAGGAGGTCTCCTCCTCTGTATCTAGTAATTTCCTGTTACAGTATTTGATCCTTTGTTTCCAATATATGTTCAAATTGATATGGGGTCTGTAATCCTGTCTGTGTGTTTCTTTAATCTGAGCTGAGATTTGGCCAGCTTCCTATTCTTCTTGAAGGTGAGACAAACTTGGACACAAGGATTCATGAGGATCTATAGGGCAGTTCTTACGTCTAGTATCAAACCCTCTTTCTCAGTACATTTTTTCTAGTCCCACAGTTAGAATACCATCTATGCTTTCCAAATCTATCTCTGATCTCAATAGAGCAGTAAATAATTCTTTTATTTGTTGTCAATCTATTCTGACTTTGAATATATTGGCTATTACTCTTCTCTCTCTAGGAAATTTATCTTTTCTTCAGTCCCCTAAGATACTTAACTGTGAAATCTTGTCTAGCACCTCCAAAATATATGGTCCTATTTCCTAATTAGTAGAGTCAGAACTAATGACTTGTAAGAAGGAGGAGCTATCTTCACTATTATATTCCTATAAGAAACTGCTAAGGGGGTATCATAGTTTGCATTGGTGTTTCTGGTCATTATGGCAGTCTTCTTTACCTCTTCCTTTAACTTTCTCAGACAGTCCCTAATTGAATACCATGATCTATCTCCACTAGGTCACATAGAGTCAGTAGAATACTGCTTACTGCCTTCTTTTGCAGCCAAAGCTAACAGACTAGTATTGTTACCTCCTTGCATATTGTAATCTCTAAAAGCTTGCTGTACAAAAGAATTCTGACTAATACCTATATATTTTAAGTAATCCACACCATGTATAGATACTCCTGTAGTCCCTTCATCACTAATTCTCACCATCCAAGATAATGATTCTCCCATACTTTGGGTGAACCAATTCAAAATATCTGTGACTTCCTGCTTGGTAAAATCTTCAATTATTTTCTTAAATACTGTGGTTCCCTCCCTGGTTCTCCTGTTTCTGCCTTAGTATTGGGCATGCTTCTGCCTGAGAAACTTCTCCCTCTAATGTTGTTTCATTTTGAAACTCTGACTTTGTTACATTTGCCTCCCACCACTCTCTTGGTAGTCATCATCAAGGCAACTATGCTGAGTTTGTGCAATGGTTGCATGCATACTTCTTTTGCCAACTTTTCCCTTCTTCTAAGCTAAATGAATAGCTTTTTCTTCTACCACCTGACATCCTCCAGCTTGCTATTTTAAAAGAGAACCCAAGCACTATGAATTCCCATGCAATCTGGCTAACTCTTTTTCCACTTGAATTTTTTTCCTTCAGCAGCTCATCTCTGTTTTCAGACATAACACAGTAAACCTGTTAATAAAATTCAGCCTCTCCTACACATGCCTGCTAGTTCTCTCCCTGGTTTAATTGGTATTCCTTGCAAACATCTTTCCAAATTTCTAGGTTTTCCCTCTTGTAACCTTGATTTCAGTTTTCACAGGGTCCAGTTCTTTTAGCCCATTGCCTTTCTTGGCATGAATAAGGTAAATCCTCCCATCCTGAGATAACTGTTTCTTCCTCTAAAGTCTTTGTGATTCCAAATGGAGATTTTGTACCCTGTGATCCTGTTCATGAATCCAAATGCATCACCAAGGCAATATCCACAGCATTGAGGACAACTATGAATATGCCAACATAGTTTTGAATCACAAAGTATAACAGATACTCCATATACAAGGCAGAAGAAAACCATCTATTTAGACACCAGAAAGCCAAATCCCTATACCAGAAAGTCAAATCCATCATAGTAACCAAGAAGTCAATACATATTAGCACAGCAGGGGACAAAGCTATTCCCAAGCCTTCCCTCAATCCCCTCCTGACAGGGCCTTCCCACAAACAAACACTCACAAGACTAGTTGTACCTGTCTGCATCATCTCTCTTCAACCCTAACTGCTTTCACCAACTTCCTCCCAGTTTTACTCCACCCTTCCTGTTCCACCTGTTCAGTAAATTCCTCCTACCACATGTGATCAGCACATCATATAGGCCTATTAATGAATGGGAAACATCTTCCTGTTTAAATTACCATTAAAAGAGGTCATGAGCAGTTATATACAATCGAAATGGCTGAACAACTGCAGCAAAAACAGTGTCCTCTGTCTCTTGTTTGGTCATAAATGCTTCTCTTATCCATACCTCTGATAAGTAAAATATTCTTTGCTTCCATAATTTGCTTATGATATCACCTTTAATCTAAATCTTGTACCTATTTTAAACCTCATATTTGTGTACAGTGTGAGATGTTGGCCTATACCTAGTTTCTATTGAATTGATTTCTAATACTTAAGAGTTTTTAGAGAGGCAATTAACAGAGATTGTTCTTGGTTCTGCCCAGACAAAAATAACCTCTCCTCTCATTCCCAATAAAAGTCTTAATTTTGGAATCAGGCATTTGTATTATCCAAGAATTCCCAGATATTTTCTTTCTCTGATAGTAAACTACATTCTGGAACTTCTGAACTCTTTCAGAAAACTGGCACTCAAAAATTCACACTAGCAACTGTCACAGGCATGAGGAATTTTGTGGCTTTCTCCTCAAAAATGCAACCAAAAAGTACATATATGTGAGAGTTGATGGAATCCTTTTCTCAGACCTAGGGTGCAGGTCATCACCTGTTAGGGAGGACAGTCTAGGAATCTGATCTACTCTTACCTTCTTTGTTGTTAGCAAGGCAAGGTGCAAATGGCAGAAAGAAACCAACAAGGCCAAAATCCAGAACAAAAACCTCACTTTATAGGACAACACAAGAAGTAACAACTTTTATGTCTGTCTCGTCTCACAAAAGTGCAGACCACCTCTTTCATCTTGGAGGCAGCCTCAGTAGTGGAGGAATAATCAGGAAATGCCCTTAATCCTTTCAGTAAAGGATTGATCAGTGGGATTGATCACATGCTCTATAGGGAAATATTCTCAGAAGACCCCAAGTGACGCTTACTTTCTTTCATATTTTTTTAAGAATTATTTTGTTTGTTTTCAATGTTTGACTAACACTTTCTTTAATCTTAAACTTGGCAGAGAGCTCCACCGATTACACATTACAAGAAAAAGACTTCCCAACTGAGCATAGGTACTGGGAAATTGTGAAAAAGATAATAGAGAGCTGGTCACAAGACTTGGGAAGATTTTTAAAAAATAATTTCCTCAGATTACATGGACAGAATGAGCATGTGAATAGTATAACATTGAACTAACATTTCTTTTTGCTTTTTTTAAATTAGATGGAAGCATACTCCCACATAGTATTATTAAAATGTTATATTTACACCATGAAATAAAGGTTTGATTTATTGGATCTTACTGGATCACTTTTCTTTTTTTTGGTTGCACTTGCATTTGAAAGAAGCCTTCTTATAATAGAAGAAAAGGAACTAAGTGCATTATAATACTCTTCAGCATGAAATTCTAAAATCAAAGGTGCATAGTAGATTGCTATTAAATTGAAGATTTGCCCAGTGTGGAGTAGGCTAACACTATTATTGATTTAGATTTACATTATTACCTTGTTTCATTTTCTCCATTTGGAAGTGAGTCAAAAAACATTCTAAAGAGGAATACTAAGCAGATTTAAATAGAATCTCAAAATAACATCTGAAGAATGACTTTGAATTTATTATAAGTATACTGAAATGGAATAGTTAAACCTGTTTGATTCATATAAAAGGAGGAAAATAAGTAGGTAACATTGAAAAATCTGAATGGAATGACAAAAATCTGTCTAATAAAGTTAGACTCCCCAAGTAGCTTTGTTTCTTGGATGTTGAAAAGTTATTTAAAAAAAATTCTCTATTTTTCTTCATTAAAGACTTCAGCTGCAGGAAAGAAACTAAATCAATTGGCAAATAAATGAAAGTCTTCCAAATAAGTTGTAAGCTTCTGATAATTAAAGTTCTCATCATACCTCATGCTTTTGACAAGACTCCTCTATCTTTCATGTCTGTGATACAGTAAATGATGGAGAATGTATGTAGATATACTTACTGACAATATTGCCTTAAAATTCTTTACCAACATGTTAAGGAAAACCTTGACTCTTTTTATGCCAGTAGTCTTAGATGTTCAGGTCAATATATTGATAATGTATAAAGTGCCTTCTGTTAACGTCCTCTCGTCTGGGAAAACCCTCTTAAGAAAGCTATAACAAAATCAAAATTGCTACATAAATTTAGCTGATATATTTCAAATTGCTAGACACCTTTCAAGTAGGATAAAATAATGTGGGTGAATTAGCTGTATTATTCATGACATACAGTGTTGGAGTCAGATTCTCCTGGTACCCAAGTTATTCTTAGACTGGACCTATGAATACAGTGTCAGGATCAGACCAGCCAAAAGGATTGGATCTTATAATGCACTCCTACAAATCTGCAGAGAACTTTGATGTAAAATAGATTCTCTTCTTGTTAGGCAGCCTGCTAACATAATGTATTAGACTGGAACCACCCCAGTCTTTCCAGTTATTCAGTTTTACTGCTGTGTATGTGGATTTGGTCTTCATATAATTAGATCGTTGTTGAAAGCTCCATTACCTCCTTTTGGTTGCTAGCATAACCTTAAGTGCACTAAAGGAAGGTTACTAAATAATGAAAAGGCAATACCAAGTATTGAAAGAAAACCATAAATGAACATCTGTGATCATTCTTATTGACTTTAGTTATAAATTGGACTCCATGGTATTTCAGGTATCCATACGTCTGTGATATATTAAAATAATTGAATGATCCAATACTGAATTTTGGATTTCATCTATTGAGGAATTATTTAGACCATAACTCTTCTGTACTGTGGGAAATAGATATTTCTCTCCTATATTTAATAGTGAATTCTTTTTTTAGGGCTTACATTTTTCCCCTTTTCTACTTCCTTGTCCAGAAATAAAACTGTGAGAAATCTCTCTTAAAGATTTACCCAGGTCAAGATCTAATCAGAGATTAAAAGAAATTCTAAGTTTGGGATAATTTGTGTATTCCTGCTTATTGTGTTTGCTCAGACAAGCCTGGGGAAAGGTTGCTTCTTCATACTATTAAGACAAGCAATATGGAAACTGATGTCTTTTTGACCAAGATTTGTGAGACTTAAGTCTCATACCTCAAGATCTTCATTTTAGTATTACTCACACCTCTCATTGTGTCAACAAAAAGTCCAATCTGAATTGATTGTCATCCCTCAGGAACTCTTTGAAGGACATATAAACTGTGTCCCCACTGCCATTAGTGTCTTTTGTCTAAAAGAGATGGCCAAATGACCATCCTTTCATTAATAACCTTATGGCCTTATTAATAAAATTATTGTAATAATCCAGAAACTATATCTCTTGAACCTTTTTAATCATCGCAGTCTTTGCCCATGCCATTTCACTGTTGTCCATGTCTTGTCACAAACTGGCTACAGGAAGTCCACCCAACATTCTGGAGGCCTTTGTTGTTTTTTCCTTATCTTATAAAGGTGACAGAGGTCTTTCTGAATGTCCATTTGATCCCTCATTCTTACCATAAGATGAGTCTACCTTCTCTTCCTATCACAAAAATTCTTTATGACAACTTTTACTCTCCATCTTCAGGGAGGCTTCATTGCTTATATATGGTAGTTTGCTTGCATCCATCATGTCATGCTTCATTGCTACTTGTATGATACAAATGTTATCTGTACACAGATAGTTGTGTTTCATGTTATCAATGTCATATAGCAACATATTAAGTATGATGAGCCTTTACTTTTATGGGAAACTCGCAGTCAATAGAAGATCTTTGAAATTTTTTACCTTTTACCTTCTCTGGCTTTCTTTAAATCCTAGTTAAAATCTCACCTTCTTCAAGAGGTTTTTCCTCTTCCTCCTTAATCATAGTGCCTTAATAGAGAAACTACCTCTACGTTTTCCTCTATAAAACATGTTCATGCATGATTGTTTATATGCCATCTCCGATATTATCTATGAGTTCTTTGAGAGCAAGTGTTTTTTTTTTTTGTTTGTTTTGCTTTTATCTTTAGTTTGTGTATCTCCAGAATTTAGCAAAATGTCTGACACATCATAGATGCTTAATAATTGCTATTTCACCTGACTGGTGGTAATCAACTTCCCTTGACTTCTACTTAAATCTGGATTTAACTTTTTTGTGCATCTATACTATATGCCACATATACTTATTAATGAACAAGCTGTATAGATTATCTGTCCACTGAAGTCTGGGCAATAAAAATTTCCCTTCATTTATTGTTTTCTGTGTGGAGAGAGAGTTCAAAATACTTTTCCATGAATATAGGTCATTTCTGGGAAGCTTTTCAATGTGCTAGGTCTTGACATAATCAGCACAGTTTCATATGCAAACAGTAATATATAGAAGGCATCCATAGGAAATCCTTCCTTGACCTAGATACCATGCTGGGTCTCTATTCCAGGAGTGAATACCTTTGGAAAATGTGTATTTTTAAAAGGTGTTTCTTTTTAATTAAAAAGTTACTGGACATGATTTCTTCTCTTTTTATGTCTTCCAAGGAATCTAGGCATCTTTTTGTATGGATGTGAAATATATTTTTTATAAAAGCATTCATAAGACCGTGTTTTGTGCTGCTCAATCAAATACTTTTTCATAATCAGAGATTAAAAAGGAAACTGTTTTCAAAACTCAGCTCTGTTATTTACAATGTATGAGCCTGGGTAAGTCACCTAAACTCGATGGTCCTAATTAGGCTTTTGTCCATACACTGAGGGATTGTATTTCATTGACCTCTAAGGTTTACCACTATGATTTTATGATCTCCTGACTTGCTTAAGACCATGAGGTTATTAGAAGCTGTGCTTAGAATCTCAGTTCTCCTAACCTGTCATATTATTTATTAGGATAGCATTTTAAATAATAGAATAAAGAAAACATAATGTAGATGTAGGTCACAACTCCAAAGTCTGATTTTAATGTGTATATAGAAGTTGTGAACATTATATAAAAATGCTTTCTATGACCTGTAACCAATAAAATGATTTTCCTTAAAATAACTTCTATTTCTTTTCTATTCTTCTATTCTTTTAACTCATTGAGATTACTTACTTTTTATTTTGTTTTGCTATGCTTTATTTTAATATTTCTTAAAAGTGAAACTTTTATACCTTCAGATTTGTAAGGAAAGATTGTTCCGAGTGGTATGTATTTATGACACAGTAACTCATCACAATAAACTTTAATTCAATGAATGCCACGTTAATAAGGGAAATCACTCTCTCCACTTGCGCCACTCAATTTTTTTCAAAATGAAGAATGCTTAATTATTAGAATAAACACATTTCAAATGTAATTTTAAAAATGAAAGTTTCATAAAATTATCCCTGAATAATAATCCTTCATACTTATATATACTTAAAAGCAGAGTGGAAAGTACTTAAAAAAATGACAAATTATTTTTTCTGGAATTATCTCAAAACCTTAGGGTAAACCAGAGAAAACAACTAGGATTTCACTAAGTCATTATTTATAGTAAAGTTCAGCAACAGCAACAACAAAAAAGACTTGCCAAAAAATGATGCAATCTGACACATTTTGAGAGATAAAAACCAAAGTTTTGACATATTGTTAATGGTATATCTTTTAGAAAGTCTATTTGCCCCATTTTACATTTAGATTTATATGCATTAGACCTGTTAGTACAAGGCATGTTGGGGAAAATGGAGTAGTCATTATATGATCAACAATAGCTACCTCAGTCTTAGTCTTTTTTGATTGAAAGGGAATGCTGGATAGGACAACAGGGTGCCCAAATGCTGTATGTCAATAGGACTTGGAGTGCTTCAAACATAAGATGGAAATTGATTATCCCAGTATAATCAAGAGGTTAAATCTATGTTTTCTAAAGAGCCCATTGTCCAAGGAGCATCAGGTGGCATAGCCCAAATGAAGTAATTTCTTTTGAGGACAATAATCGTGAGCTTTTACAAATGTACAAATAACTCTTTTTGAATTCTGTTATGCACTTAATATAATGTCAGATGAATTACTTCCTATATACATGATTGTATATATTTCCAATAGATTTTGTGGTATTTGGGAAAGAAAATAATATTAGTAAATTAAATGTATTTGTCTTTAAAAACAAAACAAAAACGCATACATCTGGTATCTAAGCTTTTGAGGTGCAATGCTAATTAAATGGATTCCAGGTGTTATATTCCTACTCCTACATGAATTATAAGAATCAGGCATTCTATGGGCAAACATAACTAAAAGTAGGTCTTCAAATGCTCTGTTTTAGTAAATTATTTGTTCTCCTTGGTGGCAGAAACACCTGTTACAATTTTCAATAGACAAGATAAACTACCCAGTGTCAAAACAACTTTTTCTCTTGTATTTCATGGTCCTTCCTTAAGAGTATAGCCCAAGAATGTTTGTACTTCCTGCATCCACAAACTTATACATCTATATGCATGCCAAATATGCATGTTTCATACATATGCAGGCATATACACATATATGTGCCTGCATGAATACACATGCATATACATGCACGCACATAGGTATATGTGTGTGTGTATCTACACTGACTTTCTACTAGACTTCCTGGAGATGGATGAATTAGTAGCAGACAGTGAAGATCCCTGACAATTATATGTCATGATAGTGCCATTTGCGCTGGGAAACAAACAATTTCATAATAAAATGATCTGAGCTTTCCCCAAGTAGTTTTAATTTAGAAGGAATTTCATCTGTACAACCTGTTTTACATTTTCTGCATACTATCTGGCAGATATCCAAAGCTTTAAGCTCTCCTATCAGCCCTAATTCCTTCATTCATTTCATCCCCTTGATAGTGGTGGTTGTCATTTAGACAACTGGCCTAGTTTAAGTCTTTTTCCACCTTGACATCTACCTTTATGCTCCATAGGTCATGACTATGCTGTCCTGACCCCACCTACAATTACTATCATTGGATTGTACAAATTGCTGACCATAGCTGACCCTCTTTTATATTTGGTGTGACCATTGAGTACACAAAGGGGAATAATATTGAATAAATATGGAAACGTAGCACATGGGGAGGGATCTCTAGAAATCTGAAACTACTCTTCTTATAGTTGAAACAACCAGTGAGTATTCATCACTCTAGTCCAGATCCAACATCCAGGACAATAAATTCTTGAAGAGCAACTAGAGAAAGACTATGAGGTACTAAGACAATACAGAATTTGCAATTTATGAGTAATATTTGAGGCCCAATTACTTGGTAAAACACAAATGATCATCTAGAATTCAGTGACTATCTCCATATTATTCTCAATATAGACAGATTATTTAAAAAGTGGCATGTCATCTTCTGCCACTATATCAAGCCATTTCCAGTATCAGAGATCTGTCCTCAATATGAGAACTGTTGGAAAGTGTTCAAAGTTGTTGACACAGAGGAGACATTTCTCCATAACCAATCTGTACAATCAAGTTGGTTCTGGGAAACTCATTCACAGTCAGTGAGATAGAAGTATTGACAAGGTTTAAGAAGCTGATTCTTTTCAGGGTTCTTGGGGAAGAACCAGAAAAATGGCATCATCTCACTTATCTCTTCTACTAGAACTCTGGTGTTAATCAATAAAATATGATTTATAAATATAAATAAAATAAAATATGTCCTCTTTTCTGACTACCAAGCTCAGACAATCAACACCAAGGGGAACATGTATTCTTTACCATTGATAACTAATGAACCAGATGTCATAGATGGTGATATTCATCAAAATAGCCTCACCATGGTGCAGTGGGGCAAAAATGGTAAATACAACTTGGTTAAAATACATTGATGATGCCAACTCTGTTCTGGAAAAAGTAATCAGATGTGAAGTCAAAAAGCATAACCTGAGGCCAAGGTATGCCTTTCATATAAAAAGCTGACAGAAAATGTTAGAGATATGGAGTGAGAAGGGCAGCTCCATCTGGTCAGGTCATTGTCCTTAAAAGCTAAGTAATGTGAAAGAAGTAATAAACAATGAGTACCAAAGTTGATTCAGTCTCTGTGATGATAGGATTCTTGGTGATGAGCTTTCACTGGGGGTGAGGGGAGGAGAGAGCAGAGGGGAGGACATTATGATGGTAAAGTCAAATGTCCTCCTCTCTGCAAGTTATGCTTTTTGACTTCACATCTTCCTTTTCTAGTAGAAGAGTCAGAAAAATTTATTCAAAAACATGCAAATTTACAGAATCTTCAGTGTTTCTATTATTATCTAATGGTCTTGCAGGCCCATGAGTCTGAAAGGAGCAAATGAGAGATGCTTGTATCTGTGATAAAAATTGGTGTATATTTGTTTTTACAGAGAAGATCATTATATCACATTTGAAGTACAACTGGATTTTATATTATCTAATTCTTGGTTGTGTGTTTAGAAAACATTGCCAATGAAAACAGAGCACTACAGAAATGTTATCAGAGAGATTTTGTTGCAATCTGGATTTTGTCTTCCTCTTGACTCTATGAAAAATATTCTTCAAATGAGCTGATTTCCAAAAATTTTTATATACATTTTCCTTTTCTATATTTCATTTCTTTTCCCTTCCTATCCATCCCTAGCTCTATCTTCCATTTTCTAGTCTAGGTGTAACATTATTTTGTCCTCTGTAAAACTGTTCTCTTGTTACATTTATAGTAAGAATATGAAGATTGATTTGATTTATTTCCTCCAGTAATATATCCATCTGCTGGTCATTGAACAAGAAGTTCACATTTAGAGAATCAGCAGTAAACCTAATGTTTATAAATCAATCAGTGTGTTTCTACTTTTTCACTATCCTGTGCCTAGAATTACAGAAATATAAAACTATGTGGAAAGTGCCATGGGCATTTTTTTTTTCATTTTTCTTTATTTCATGAGTTGCCACAGTCAATAAATCCATCTCCATGTGAGCTGTCCATTTGAGATGAGCCACTCCATACTTAACTAGACTGCACCTATGAAAAAAGGTGCAATCTGTGGCCAAAACAATATTTTCGGCTTTCCCAACATGTATGGGCCTTTAAAGCTTTCATTCTGAAGGCTTCATCTCAAGAACCCAGAGTATTTTTTGTGTCATGATGAGCCATAACCATATAGATACAATGCAAATAAACAT
The DNA here is from genome assembly GCA_023548195.1 of Bettongia penicillata ogilbyi. NCBI lineage: Eukaryota > Metazoa > Chordata > Mammalia > Diprotodontia > Potoroidae > Bettongia > Bettongia penicillata. The sequence continues at coordinate 3,522,726 of JAJHZJ010000675.1, forward strand.
ATTTGAATAAATTCCTGCTTTTCTATGTCATAATAGTATTGGAGTGATCTTGGTTTTAGTCATGCTATATCAATAGAGCATTATCTTTGGTAGGTCTTTCCATGCTGAGACAGTAATTTGAATGACTACATCAAAAAACTCCTAACTTTTTTTGTTTGCATTAACTGTGAACATTATTTATTAAGTCACATATAACTCTGATCTATTTGAAAAGGGAGTTTCCAAAGCAATAGGACCATTGGTATTTGAAATATTTAATGATCTCTCTCCATATATATATGTAAATGTGTGTGTATATATGTATATATATATATATATATATATATATATATATATACACCTATGGGTATGTATATGTATATGTATATCCACATATATGATTATTGGGTTGAGAGAGGCAGACCTAAAGAAAGAAAGAGACAGAGAGCCAGGCAGAGACAGAGACATAGATACATACAGAGACAGAGATGGAAAAGAAACAGAGATGGATGAGAAGTCAGAAGTCAGAAAGCCCTATTATAACTCTGACATTGTCAGAAGAAAGTGAGAAAGACCTTCCATAAATTGAATAGACTTCATAAGTTGAATTTATGGGATGATTTTGACAAAAGTTATTCAGTGTGTAGATAGGAATGGCTAGAAACCTTCATGGTGGAATTCAAATTGAAGAGGCCATATATCAATTAATTTAGTATGCATGAAAGGCAGTGTTGCATAATGAGTAGAAAGCTAGCTTTGAAGCCTGGAAGACCTCTGAGTTCATTTCTTTATAGTTCTTTCACTATATGACTCTGGACAAGTCCCTGAATCTTTCAGTTCTCTTGGCAACTCTCTAAAACTCTGTATTGCAGAGAAAGTGCTAATGTGCGTGGGTAGAATTTCCTCATATAAGATTTCTTTTCATCAGTAAAATCACAGGTTCAGACCTTTTCTTGTGACTGTATGTGTGAAAGTTAGTATACAAGAATGGATAGAGAGTTGTTCTCAGAGTCAAAGAAGTAATATGTCAAGTCTTATCTTTTACCTATACTGACTGTGTGACCCTGGGCAAACATAACTGCTCAGTGTTCTTGGCAACTCTAAGAGTATACATTGCAAAAAAGTTATCTGCTTTGCTAGAAGGACCTTCCTTACCAGAAGGTTTTGATAGCAATGATATCAAAGGTCAGTAACATGTAGGTATATAAACACAAACATTTGCATGCATGTGCAAGAACATTCTGACCCAGAAAAAATGTGGTTTAGCTTCCTCCTCTTATGCTTAAATGTTGTGGGTTGAAGTCTCTTAAACTCTCTATGCCTCAATTTCCTCATCTGCAAATTGGGTGTTAAATAACTTACTGCATCTGTCTTGTAGGATTGTTGTGTTAATTAAATGAGGTAAGACAAGTAAAAGTTTTTTTTTTTTTTAGAAACCTTTAAATTCTAGATAAATAACTACTCTTGTTATATACTTAGTTTCATTTTACTGAATGATTCCTCTGGGGTTATTGTTACATATTAAAATAAAATATATTCTATAATAAAAATATAGAATATAATGTTCTAATTGGTGAATCATTTGATTTACTTTCAGTTACTAAAGAATATTTATGTTCACAGTTTAAACAAATCTTTCAAACTATATTTTCCACTTATAATTAACCTTGTTGATTTCCAAACAAATGCAATTATACTTTGTATATAATTAAAATATGTGCTTACTGAATCACTATTTTAGCAAATCACATTTAAACAACCACCATATTTATTCATTAAAATCAGTCTTTCATCAAGACAAACAAGGACAGAGAGCAAAACACCATTTTCTATCTTATAATGACTACTTCACAAGGAAAGCAAATTTCTCATGGAAAAGGGGATTAAAAATCTGTCATAATATGAAGCATTTCTAGCATTAAGCCACTATATCTTCATATATGTAGAGTTTGAGGAGAGTTCAGTCTTGTAGCAAATCTATGATAAATTATGTTGTTTATCAATTCTCCCACTAGTTACTTCTTCATCTCTCTAAAATACTACTGAGTTTTCAACTTTAAAACTAAATTAGAGTTGTCATTATTAGAACATTATTGTATTTTTTGTTCACACTGCATAATTTTATTTTAATTTTGAAACTGTATCATATATCCATTACAAGGTATGAAAAAATCCATAATTTTAGAAAAAAATGTCCTTATTTGGCTAGCTATGTGACTTTGCAAAAGATATTTAACCTTTCTGGGCTAACTTATCCTTATTTGTGAAATGAAGGGAAGGGAAGGAGAGGACAAGGAAGGGATATGAAAGGAAGTTTAATTTTATTGAGTCTCTTATGATTTATCTTTCATGTTTTCCTTTTTATATTTCTCTGAAGTCTTCTGTTGAAATGTCAAATTTTCTATTCAGTTCTGGTCTTTTCATCAAGGGTCTTGAAAGTCATCTCTTTCATTACATATCTAGTCTTTCTCCTGAGGAATTATACTAAATTTTCCTGGGTAGGTTACTCTGGCTTGCAATCCTAGCTCTTTTGCCTTCTGGGATATCATATTCCAAGTCCTCTAATCCTTTAATACAGAAACTGCTAAGTCTTGAATTATCCTCATTGTGATTCTATGACATTTGAATTGTTTCTTTCTGACTGTACTATTTTCTCCTTGACCTGGAAGTTCTGGAATTTGGCTACAATATTCTTGGGTCTTTTCATTTTTGGATCTCTTTCAGGAGGTTACTGGTGAAATTTTTCCTTTTCTATTTTGCCATCTGCTTCTATAATATCTGGATTGTTTCCCATGACAATTTCTTGAAATATGATGTCTGGGCTTTTTTGGATGATGGTTTTGAGATAGTCCAATAATTTTGGGGTCTCCTGGATCTATTTTCCATGTCAGTTGCTTTTATCTTGATATATTTAACATTTTATTCACATTTTTATTCTTTTAATTTTTCTTTATTCTTTCTTGCTGTCCTTGAAGAAAGGAAATAAGGAAACAATGCCAATACTGCTGTCTCATCCTGGAGCTTTCTTCAGCACCTGGTTTTTCTTTTTCCTAGATTATTGTATTACCCTTTTGGTCTATTCACCATGTGATATCTCTTTTCAATTTCCATGTCCCTCATCCTATTTAGTAGTTCTTCCTGGAGTCTCTATTTGGCAAATGGACCCAAGCTATCTTTTCTTTATTAACTTCTCAACCTGGAACATCCTTCAGTAGCTGGGTCCTCTTTGTCTTGGATTATACTACTTTCCCTACAGCTTCCCCCAGGGAATATTCCTCTTCAATACTGGCACCACTGTTGCAATTTACAAATTTTTCCTGAAGGTGAAAGGAGATAGCAGTACTGGCCATGGTAGGAAGTTTCATATGTCCCATGGTCTTTACCCCAAGGTTTGTCTATAGGTATAGAAATGACCTCATCTGAATTCCACTCTTTCTTTCCCCAGGTTAACTGGAGGATGATGTATACTATCTATCTATCTGTCTATCTATCTATCTATCTATCTATCTATCTATCTATCTGTCTGTCTGTCTGTCTGTCTGTCTTTCTATAATCTATCTATATATTTACTGTCATCGTTTCCCAGTTATCTCTTCCTTATTTCTCTAACATAGAAAAGTTCCAGTCCAGAGTTGGGCAGAAGACAAATTCCAGACCAGTGAACATATCTAGATTTCTATCTTATTGCTCATGTGACCCAAAATCATGTTTGATTCAAATATCAAGGGAATCTGGGTGTAGGTTAGGAGGAAGATGATTCTAGCTATTCACAGCAGCCACTGAGAAAAGCATGGGGAAAAGAAGTGAAAATCAGTTATGATATATGAGAAATAGAAAATAGGTCAGTACAACTAACTGTAAAATGTGTGAAGAAAGTTATTTATTTTAAGTCACAGAAAGCTTGGAAGGTACCAGGTTGTGAAGAGCTTAGAAAGCAAAACAGAAGCCTTAATATTGAATCCTAGAAATATGGGAGAATTCTTCTAGTTTGCTCAATATAAGTTGGTATAATCTGGGTTTCAGGGATCTCCTATTTGTAATTTTTCAAAACTAAGTCCAAATGTTCTGTCTTTCAACATAGTAATGTCATGAAGCAACCATGTAGTTTACTAGTGCCATCATTAGCTTTTGAAATTTGGGGAAACATTTCTAGTGGATACTAAAATTAAGTATTCAGTGGTCTTCAAATTTAAAAATCTTTTAAAAATGGAAATGTATTGTATTGGGAATAATCAAAACAAGATTGTTGATAGCTTGAAAAGTCTCTCCTCTGTAGGATACATGATTAGGGTTTTAAAGGGCATTTACTATCCAACAACATTCAATTCATTCCTGAATTAAAATTTTTGATGTGCTTTCTTAAATTCAATCTGGGCCCAGTAAGACTGGATGGGAATTCAGAAAAAAATCTCATTAGATCTATCTATTAAGAGATAAGGAAGCAGTTTTAGTTTGATGATGGTCTAAGAAGCCAGATTACAAAAAGTTAAGGAGAGAATGAGAGGAAAGAAAATGGAGTCTCCTCTTAGAGGTAGCCTTCTAAAGGAACTGAGCAAAAAACAGGGAATAAATACATGATAAAAACATCACAAGTATAATTTTCATCACTTTAGAGATGAAGAAGTTGAGGATAAGAAATATTATATGATTTGAGAAATGTAAAACAATTAGTCAAATCTTCTGACACCTAGTCCAATCTTGTTGTTTTATAATTATTTTATAGTTCTTTGTGATATGGAGAGCAAGTTCAGTGAAAACTAATATCTATGTCAGGGACTACAATGCCCTATCTCCTCCACTTCTCCCTTGTCACCCCCATTCCTGTATAAGATTGATGAGAGAAAGAATTTAATTCATTCTATCCATTCATATCCCAATAAGGATATTCTTTTTGTGAATGAAATCATTCTAAGTTATAAAGTATCCCAAGAAATCTGAAGATTTATAAAGAGAAGGTAGTAAGAAATTCAGGTACAAAAGGGAAATAAGCAGGATTTGAAATGCAAACAATCCAATTTGACCTCATGTCTCAGATTCCAAATTATCTTTTTACAATTAGGCATCACCTTAAGGCCTTCCTTGATATGATCCCAATCTATTTTTCCAACAATCTTGTTTCCTAATAATATGGAAAACCCTATTCAAATTGGAGTAGCTGACCATCATTCTGTCAAAACTAATCTTCTGGATATGTGTGAAAGAGAGTTTTATTTTTTCTATTTTTTTCACTCCATCTGCTACTCTATTTCTTATATCTCCATGTAACTTTCATTTACATTTCTTCACCTTTCTCTGCTCTTATGTGCATCCCTAAATCCTTCTTAATTTGAAAAGGACTTTTGCCTGAACATCCTTCCCCAAAACTTCCAACTCATTTCATTCTTACTCCCCAGTACTTACAACAATCAGTCAAAAGAGCTTCTTCTAGCTCAAAAATTCTACCAGACCTGTTTTTACTGAGATTTTCAGGGAATCTACCGATTGACTGTTATATAGGAAAAACAAACAATTCTGTGCCTTCCAGAGCAGCTATATTAATGTCTATTATTATCTTATTTAGTTTTAAATTCAGCCACATTAGCAGGAAAATATTGAATTGTAATAGAGGTATATGAATATCTGTAGAATAAGTGCAAACAGTGAGCCATTTTTAGCTTTTTAGAAAGGATGAATTATTATTTTATTGGAATATATGTAACATATGCATGCATGCAGTTTATATTTTCATTTATGTATATGTTTGTGTGAGTAAATATGTCTTATATACAGACATTTCTTGGTATAGGTCATACAAATTAAATTATTTCTCTTTGAAATAAAGCACAAGACTTTTGCAATGAGAAATTCTAATTGTAGACAATATTTTTGTTTGCTTTACAAGAGATTTCAAAGCATAGAAAACTGTGCATGTAGAGAAAGAAAGTATTTTAGAGATTGTCCAGGATAACTCTCCCTTTTATAGATAAGGAACCTGGAGCCAGTGGAATTTAATACTTTGCTCAATCTCATAGGTACTAACTGAAAGAACTGAGATTTAAACTCAGCTCTTATACATACCATTTAAATGATCCTTCCATCATAGTATTCAGAGGGGAAAGTCCATGAATATTATAATAATAACAATTTGAAATTCTTACTTCATAAATCCTTTTCCATTTTAAGAAATATTTAGCTTTCTCATTCAAGATACATTGATCCCACATTTTCTCTCTAATAGAATCCTCTGGTGCTGCTTCATATATTTCTTTCTCTTGGTATTCTGTTCCTTTACTATTTCTGGACAAGTAATTAATAATAGGGAAAAGAAAAAAATAGACAATTGTACTTCTCTTGCTTTTTAAGCATATTATAATGACTAATTATATAACTTGATATAAAATATTCAAATTCCTATTCTATATTCACACCAGAAAAGATGACTTTAACCAATTCAAAATTATGATATCATTATGTTATTCAGATTTTAATTTTAGAATATGAATCTTACAAGTAGGAATCATTATAGTTTCCTTCATATTATATCACTGATGCTTAATAAAAATGAACTGAAAAAAAGCAACATTTTAAAATTCTCACATTCCAGCTGAAAGTCTTTGCTCTGCTTCATTTAAACTTCCTTGTCAAAGATTTCACTGTGTCTTTGTTATCTTTTACAGGACATTGAAAATTATAGATAGATGTACTGTCAGTAATGAGGAAATTACCAAATGATTTAAGAATATCTTGTTTTTAATTATTTTTAAGTTGGCCAAGTCAATATTTCCAAGATTTAATGGAAAGTGTTGCTGAGAGCAAAGTTCTGAGAAACAGAGAGGGAGGGTGAGAGAGTGATTTTCTTCTTTTTTTATTAATGCAAAGATTACTTTTTCCCTTCAAATTATAATAATCATTTGTAGGTACAAGGTGTAATTAGCCATGGAACGAAACCACCTTTCATGGAACTTTGCAAGAGATTATTTAAGTATTTAGCACTGAAATTAATATCTTCAAGGCTAAAAATTTTCCTCTCTGCACTAATTGCCAGTTGACACCTTTTATAAAACAAGAAGATACTTTGACTTTTTGTATAGTTAGGTGAAGTTCCATGACTTTCTTATACAATATTTCAAGGACCTGTGATTTCATTAGCATAGCTATTCTTTTACTTAATGCAGATCACAACTCTTCTATGACTGAAGCAGAGAGCCTGAGAGAATTGCTGTGGTGAAATATCAGTTTTGCTGCAGCCATTCTAGTGAGGAGTCATTTTTGGCTTTGCTAGGTTAGTCCTAATTCTTTTTTTCTAATAACTCAGAGAAGTTATAGGAATGTGAGTATTTTTGTTGTTGCTGTCATAACTTTTGATGTTTCTCTTTTATTATTAGGACTTGAGTATGCAATTCAAAAGAAAATTAATAATATTTAGTAAACACCATCTGTAATATAAACTTTTCTGTGTAATACTTTATCATAAATTGTAGGATATGAGGTTATACAAACAACATGGAAGAACAATTAAACCATTCATTAATTTATGTGTTGTTTACTCTTTTATGATCATTGCTGCAATATTCAATTACTCCATTTATTCATTCTTTCATTCATATCTTCCTTCTTGAGCAGAGATTATAGTATATACATGAAAAAAAATGCTAAGCCTGACTCCTTGATGAGAAATATAAGGACTTGAAATGCAAAGATACTAGTGAAATATACTTTTATTTGCTTTTGTTAGCATTAGCAATCCTAATTGCTCACATTCAAATATAACTTGCTAAGGTGGAACCAATATTGAGCTTTCAAAACTGAATGAAATTTCCCAGATTTTGTGAACTATGTTATCTTTTTTTGTAGCTTGCTATTAGAAAACCTACGCATCCTTGGGAATTATTTATCTGGAAGGAAAAAATATTCTTTCTATGTTGAATATGACTTAGCAAGAAAGTTTATGTATACTTAATAAGAAATGAAGGCCTCTGGAAAATATCAGCACAGACATTTGCTTTGCAAAGTGAAGATCAAAAACTGGAGACAGATTTAAGATAGAAGACAGAAGGAAGTCTTCAGAAACATATACATAGGTCTTCTACTTTCATGGGCTGTTACAAGTTAACTTTATTACTTAATAACAATGCTAAGGAAATACTACTTTATAGTTGAATTTTCCAAGAATAAATTTGGTAAATAAATAATAAATTAAAAAAAAAAAAAACATTTTAAGCTTTTCTACCAAATGCAAATCAAAACCTTGTTTATTTGAAGTTACCCTAAGTTTATGCTATTCTTTCTCATACTTTTCATAGTATTTACTGACTTGCAGGATTTATCACCTGGAGTCATGCCATTATTCTGAGTTATTTTTGCATTATAATGTTTGCAGCATGGTGATACAGGGGACATATAGAGAGTCAGAAAAGTTTGAGTTAAAATTGTACTTTAGATAGCTGTATGACCTTGGGTAGTTCACCCTCTCAACCTCAATTTCCTTATCTGTAACATAGGGGTGATAGTAGTACCTACTTTGTAAAGTCATTACATTGATCAAATGTGATAATATATATGAAATACTCTATAAATTTCAAAAAGATGTATACATGCTAGCTATATTTAGTAATTTTAGTCACTTTTAATACTCTGACCTTATACCATCAATAAATATAGGGGACTCCCATATTTAGATATGGAAACACACCAACTTGGTTAAAATCTGCTATTTTACCATCATTCAAAACTCTTACTCTTCCAAGATCTTGACACTTTTGAGTTTCTTATCTGCCCATATCTATATCTTTTTTTTCTTTCAGTCCTCTTAAATATACTCTAATCTCTTTAGTAAACTCTTACCTAGCAACTCTACTCAGTTGAGTTATCAGTCCTGGTCTTATTCAGCTTGCTTACATATGGACCCTAAATTCAATGACAATGGCCTCCATTATTATACATAGTCACCCTTTAATTCTTTGATCTTTTAATACTTATTCATATGAAAATTTCTATTTGGTAATACTGAGAAAGCACATTCATATATGCATACAAATATTCCTTGAGAACTCTTCCATTTTTTTGAGGTAAAAGATGGCCTATTCTGCCTTCACAAAAGAATGATAGAGGCCTCAAGAAGTATGTGTATGCAAGTCAAGATATCACCTTCTTACTGTCCTCTTGGAGAAAGAAGAACAAGCAACAACAGTGTATATGCCCTATATATGAATTTTGGGATTCAGTTGTTTAAGTTGTGGCTACCTCTTCTTAACCCCATTTGGTGTTTTCTTGGAAAAGATATTGTAGTGGTTTGCCATTTCCTTCTCCAGCTTATTTCACAGATTAGGAAACTGAGGCAAACAGCATTAAGTGACTTGCCTATGGTCACAGTTAGCAAATGTCAGAGGATAGATTTGAACACAGGTCTTCCTGATTCTAGGCTCAACATTCTATCCATTATGCTCCTTACCTTCCCTTTACTGTTAGTATGCTACAGCTACCTAATAGATATAAATATATGTCTACTATCTATATACATTGTGCACATATGTATTTTTATGTGGACATATACATACATATGTCTACAGATAATAGACATATACAAGTATGTATGTGTATATACATATATATATATATATATAATGAATTGTGTAAGGCATTGTATGAGATCTTTGAAGATAAAGAGACAAAAATGAAACTTTGAACCTTTATTCCTTTTTCACTGTACTATATTTCTGGAGGGGGAAGGCAAGGCAGTTGGCGTTAAATGATTTGCCCAGGGTCACAGAACTAGTGAGTGTGAAGTTCTGGAACTCCTGACTCCAGGGTTGATGCTCTATTCACTGAGCCCATAGCTGCCCCTTCATTTTATTTTTTTATTCATCTTATTATTAGCACTTTAAATTATTATTTTTTTTTTACTGAGAGCTCATTTTCTTTGTAGGGTTTGATTAAGTGACCAGTGAATTGTCTTCCAAATCTAGAATTCAGTGATTTTTTTTTATCTAGCAAATTCTCCATAAGAGCTGTTTGTCCTATTTTTCCTAGGGGCAGTGAGGTGGTTCAGTGGTCCTTGAGCTAAGAAGCATTGAGTTCAAATCTGGCCTCAGACATTTACAAGTTGTGTGACTGTGGGTAATTCAGTTGAGCATTTTTGCCTCAGTTTCCTCATTTGTAAAATGAGCTGTAGAAGGAAGTGGCAGACTATCCACTATCCTGAAAACCCTAAATGGGGTCATGAAGATTTGAACATGACTAAAAAGTGACTTGACAGCATATGTACTTCTACTGCTTCTATTCATGATATCACCAAGGAGTAAAGCTGAAGGACATGATATTTAAGGCAAAGCAATAGTTCCAGTCTGAGTACTGGCCAGGAAAATAGGCATTGGTTTGAGCTGAGATAATGTGTTCACACTACCAATTCTTGCTTTTGTATGTTCCCTAGGCTGAATCTTGGGAAATAGGTCTAGCTGCTGGAACTTTCAGACCCCTTATCCAGAGTTTGTATACTTAGCACATTCAGATTCAGTATATGTTAATATGTCAAGGAAAATTCCTAGAATATCCTTAGGAAGGAACTCTTAGGTCTGGCAGTACAAGGAACACAGAGGCAGAAATTAGGTAAAATCAGAAGGTTATTTTGGCACATACTCATGACCACAAACAGCTCAGGTATTAGAAGAGATGCCTTTGGTTGACTCTGATTGTTTATGTTTTGGTGGACAGTGGTGCTAGAGATCTGATCATAACATGAAATATACACAGGAGACATAGTGGAGTAAGGTTATGCTTATCTTTTCCCAGGCTTAATCAGGGAGTATTCTTAGTCAGGCCCTGGTATTAAATAAGTCTTCAAAAGGCAGGGTTGGTTCCCTACCAGAAAGGGTGCTACTAGGCTTTTGAAATGCTAAATAGAAAACCTTAAGATGGGTGTGAAATTTTCCATTAACAAAGTACTGGTCATTATTACTGTTGTGCCAGGTGCCCTAGGAGTAAATATGTGAAAGATTACTACAGCGTTCCAAAAAATTTTACCCTTTCTCCAACCCCACAAATACATACCTATCCTATATTGATCAATTTCAGTATTCATTCTTGCATCAACCTTTATTATTAGCCAAGATATTCAACTTTAGCTTTCTCAACACATTTTCTCTATTGCCTCCAATCTCCTCATGATATTCAGTCAAAAAACGCTGTCAATACCTGTGTAAAGTCATAGGGATACAAAACGAAGAAAAAGGCAGTAAGCTGACCTCAAGAAATTTACAGTCTCATGAGGACAACAACATGCAAGCGAATATATACAAATCAGGATATA